>CAUYPK010058300.1:0-71964 GCA_963574355.1 Loris lydekkerianus | reverse complement strand
GGGTTGAGTCGTGCTGGAGTTCTGAAACTGTCTGCTATCTGAATTTCAGAATCTCTTGGCATATCTGGAAAGTTCTCCTTCATAATCTCATGGAGAAGAGACTCTGTGCCTTGTGAAGCCACTTTGTCATTTTTGGGGATCCCTATAAGATGAATATTGATTTTCTTCAAATTATCCCAGAGCTCTCTGAGAGAGTGGTCTGTTTTTGCTCTCCATTTCTCTTCTTCTTTGAGGGTTTGGGAGCATTCGAAAGCTTTGTCTTCAGTGTCAGAAATCCTTTCTTCTGCTTGCCCCATTCTGTTACTGAGGGATTCTACTGTGTTTCTCAGATCTTTGAGGGATGTAACTTCTTGTCTCAATGTTTCAAAATCTTTGGTCATTTGCTCTTTGAATCTGTTGAATTCTTGAGATAACTTTTGGAATTCTAATTCAATCTTATTTGCTATCCAGATCCTGAATTCATTTTCTGACATCTCAGCTATTTGTTCGTGCATGGGGTCTTGTGCTGTTTCTGCCCCATTGATCCTTGGGGGAGTTGATCTACTCTGATCATTCATATTTCCAGAGTTTTTCTGTTGATATCGCCTCATGATTGTTTTTCACCATTGCCTCTGGCCGTCCGCAGAGTTGGGGAGGTGTCTCTCCAAGATTAGACCCAGCGGGATCACTCTATTGTTGCTGGATCTTTGTAGGGAGTGACCCTGTGTAGTTCCTCTGGGGCTGCTCTAGCTAGGGAGTTCTGGTTGTGGAATCAGCTCTGGTGTGTGACACGCCCGGATCCAGCAACAGGGCTGTGGGTGGTGCGCATGGTTCTGGTAGTGCCTGGCGCCCAATGACTTTGGCACAGAGAACCCAAGGTTCCAGCAGTCTCTGGCCAGGAGAAGGGCTCTGCGCAGGGCAGGGAGGGCTCCAGAGGGCACCCAGCTACCAGGGTCCCTGGTCAGATGAATGGGCTAGTGTGGAGGCTGGGAGGACATAGGAGGGAGGATGCAGGGTTGCGTGGCTCCCGCAGTTCCTAGTCAGGGAATGTGGAGGCCCAGTTGGTGTGGGTCATTGGTCGGGGGTCACTGCACAGCTCTTATGGAGGTCTGGGCGGCGCCAAGCCCAGGAGTTTGAGGTTGCTATGCTATGAGCTGTGATGCCACAGCACTCTACCCAGGGCGACAGCCCAAGGCTCCAGTGTGCCAAAACTGCCTCACTCTGCCCCTAAGGATTAAGGCTGTAAGGCAGTTCAGTCCCTGCCTTTAGGCTGCTCAGTCACTAGGTTACTTTGTCCTTCCTGATCCTTGCTCTGGGACCCTGAGGGCGGAGCTTGCCAAAGCAGTTCTTTCTCAATGGCTTACTTCGCCCAGCTCAGTGGCTCATTCTGGGGCCCCAGACAATGCCCAACGTTCTCCACAGTCCTGCTTAAGCTCTCCCCAAGGCAGCTCAACTGAGTGCCAAGTCCAAGAACACCAAAACAGTTCACAGGTAAGGCCTTTCCGGTTTGCAGTCTCACTGCTGCTTGTACTCACGGTTGCCAGTGTGATTAGGTCAATCGAACACAAGCAGCCACTTGCCAATTTTCCACTGTTTTTGTCCTCCTCCTGGGGTCCAGAAGTCCCTTGCTGGCTCCTTGTATCCTCAAAGGGATGATCATAGGCAGATCCCACCGGCCAGAGATGCCTGGAGTCTTGTCTCCCCAGACTCGTCATGCCAAGTTGCAGGGAAGCTGTTACCACATCAGTGATTTTTAACTGATATGTCCCAGCACACTGATGTGCTGATCGTTTCCAATGATCATTAATTAAATTATTTTATAAAGATGTTGAAAGCAAGTAAGTAAATTATTTCTTTTTACTATTTTTTGATCAACATAATTTAAGTGTGCTGCAAAAGTTTAACTGGAGGTTCAAGTTTGTGTCATGAGATTAAAAAAGGTTGAAAAACACTGGTCTACATAATAGGATGGGCAATTACCTTAAAAAGTGATATCACTTAATAAGTGTTGAAGGATTCATATCCCAGGTGAAAATGCTTATGCTATATTAGAAGGTTACAGAGGCTTCTGTTGCAGGTGTCCTCAAACTTTTTAAACAGGGGGCCAGTTCACTGTCCCTCAGACCATTGGAGGGCCGGACTATAGTTTTAAAAAAAAAAAAACAAAAAAAACTATGAACAAATTTCTATACACACTGCACATATCTTATTTTGAATTAAAAAAAATAAAATGGGAACAAATAGAATCACACTGCCTCATGTGGCCAGCGGGCCATAGTTTGAGGACCCCTGACTAGACCATGCATTCTCATTGGGAACATACTGTCCATCCTGAAAGTGATAAAAGTTGGTTCTTCAAAGGCAAACACATCTTACTGTTCTTATGTATAATCACAGGTACTTATATATGCACATAAACAGATACCCAGTGCATGTGGTAATAATTATTCGTCAGATATTATATAATTGAATAATTATTCAATTTGGAAGTAAAAAAGTCTAAAAAGACTCTCTGAGAAGATGATAATGAAAAAGTATTTTGAGCAACACCTGAGTACAGTATTGAAAAATTAAATTATTATACTGAATTTTATAAGAAATAGGTATATGTACTACAATACTACAATTATTTTTAAACTGAACCAGAAATAGATGTCCTTAATGGATTTTAGGGTACAAAATGAAATGTAAACAAGCAATAGACCATAACAGAGGGATAATTTTTTTTTTTTTTTTTTTCCCCCAGGGCTGGGTTTGAACCATCCACCTCTGGCATATGGGGCTGGCGCCCTACTCCTTTGAGCCACAGGCACCCCCCAGAAGGAAAAATTTTAAGCTCAGTAATTGTTGCTGTGTTTGCTCACTCAATTTTCACCTAGAAAACAGAATGTCTTTTCATTGCACATCTTATCTAATAAATAATAAACACACCTGCTTTTAAGAAAAGACTAAAACCCTCATTGACATTTTGTATTTCCACCTGTATTGTGTGGTTGAGGTAGGAATGATACAGAACTGCATACTAGAAATAGTTTCAGAAGAACTTTTTGCAGAAATTTCTGCTCAGCTAAATGCCTGTGAATGCAAAGAACATTGTGTGGTAAGAACGAGCCCTTAAAAACTTTTAATTTATAGGGCTATAACAGAAGAAAAAAGTAATAAGGCACTTGGTAAAGAATGTACAATGCGTTTCAGAAGCATAAAGATGAGCCTTGTCATTCCACTGCTTCTGAGAGAGGTATTACTTGGGCTGAAGAATAATCAGGTTGGGAAGTAAGAGGAGGACTTTTGGACTGAATAAAGAAGGCACAAGACAGCATGGGTGGTTTGGCAAAATGCATGTGGGTTTCAGGCTTAGAGCACTTTTGTCCACAAAGAAAAAGATAGGACTGAGGAAGTTAAAGAAACATTGATAGAAGTCAGAAGAGGAGAGTAAACAAAAATTTCAACATGTGACTTTCCATCGTCACATGAAAACTTATACACACAACCAATCTGAGAGCAGAATTATCAAATACTAAGTACCAGGGGAAACGTCTTCTAAGGGGAAATGAGGAGAACAGGGAAATGAGTCGTCTTCTAAGATTTTCCTCTCCCTTTTCAGAAGAGTAAGGAATATTTGAGAGAAGGGAATGACAGCCTTATTACAGAACTGTGTAAATACATTTAAGGAATGTGAAACACTATTTTCTTGCGTGAATATTAATCTGCCAGCCTTTTTCCTGAAGCAGTGGTTCTCAACCTTCCTAATGCTGCAATGTATTTTCATTGTTAAAAAGCGGTCATGACCCACAGGTTGAGAACCGCTGTCCTAAACCGTTGAAATTCTAACCTGCGAGTGTTTACCATTATGTGACAACTGAACATGTTAGTGAACGGTGCATGGTTTCTGCCTACTGCTCACTCGTGGCAAGGACTTGTTGAATTTGATACCCTCAATTTGTTTGCATTAAACGTCACCCAACTTTAGGGAGGTAGTTTTTCCCTTGACTTGAGGCCTCACTTCCCACTTCCCTCTCACCAAACAACTCACAGATTCTTTTCTCTCATGGTGCCTTCTTCCGTTATGTAATAGATTGATGAACTGTGGCGTTTTAGGCCTGATGTTTCATTGCACGTCTCCCATATACGGAGGGTAGTTTGTGCTGAGTGAAAGAGGAATCAGAGGGCTGGATGAGCAGAACTGAAGGTAGGTTTTGAAGATGTGAGCTGTATTTAAAAAAAACAAGTAAGAAGAAGAAGAAAGAAACATGTTAGGAAAGGTGAGGAGAGGACAGCAGTTTTTAAGGAATACTAAGGTAGTAGACTGCGTAGGTGTTTTCATTTCTTGCTGCCCCACTGTGTGAGTGGTTGCTGTTTCCCACCCCAGGGCATCAGTCCGGTGGGAGTGCACATGATGGGTTTCACTTGCAAGCAGAAACATTAGGAGCTGCAGGTTTCGCATCTTGTCACTTATTTTTCCTGTGTAACAAGCATCATGTTTCAATAGACGCAGCTCCCTTAGTTTCTTTTCTGAGTCATAATACAAAGGAAAGCCACAGGCAATTAGGGATGGATGCTACCTACATGGGAAATAAATATCAGTGGTGACAAACCACTAAAATTTGGGAGTTGCTTGGAATCAGACTGACACAGTAAATAAACTACTTTGACTAAACATTAAGAGTCTGTGTCAGAGGGTAAGTTGAGGGAGATAAGTGCAAAAAGATAGGGTTCAGCAAGGCCACTCAGAGCCTTGGATACTAGAATAAAATGTAATTTATTGTGTAACTTGGAGTAATTGCTTTGGCTATTGGTAGCTTCAGCAAAACTTTCAAGTTAAGTATGTTTGGTAAAAGTGATGTCCTTGACAAAGCATTTATTCAGCAAATAGTCATTGAGCACCTATGAGGAATAGACACTGGCAAGTCAATTATGAGCAATGCATTGTTCTTGTCCTCAAGTAACTTGACCTATAGTGTAGAAGACAAGAAGACAACCAGCCAATTGCAATGTTTCAGAGCTGAACAAATGCAGGACAACAGGGAGTCTCAGCAGAAGGTCTGCTGTCCAGCCTTGACGGAACCAGAGAAGGCGTCTCACAGAAATATCTAACGCACCATAGACAGTTTAATTGAGGGTCTTCTGTGGTAGAATGGAAAGAATTTAAGAGCAGTAAAAAGACATAACTTTGGAGAAAAATACAGGCAGCTGTCAAACCCTTTATGTGTGTAAATACAATTTACTGATTCTCTGGACAAGATTTATCTTTTAAGATTTGAAAGGACAGCCTGCAGTAGTTACAAAAAGTAAGGGAATATTTAGTGTGAAATAACTCTTATGTCACTTTCAGCTATCATTATGATGATTTTAAAAGCCTCACAATTTATGATCAGGTCATCATCCATTGACATACATATTTGTTTTTCAAACCATGATGGAATGACTTTAAAATGCAACTGAAAATCATCATTTCTTCTCTTCTCCTTTCAAATGAAATGCATTTTTGGAACTGATATTTTCTCAAGCCAAACACAACAAACATAGATCAGTGTGGCAATATCTGTAAAATCATCAGACATACTTTTTCATCAAAATTCCCCTGTCATCTGTTTAATGTAATACCATATGAATTTACCCATCAAAGGCCTTTCCATCTTCATTTTTGTCTATTGTAATTATTAAAGCACTCTTTCTACTGATCAGGTAAGCTTTTTTATATTTTATTTGTTGCATTCAAAATACTATATGATACCTCAATAGATGATGACCTAATTATAAATTGTGAGGCTCTGAAAATCATCGCCATGATAGCTGCAGGTATTATATTTAAAAGGATTTGGATCCTATCTGCTCCATTCTTGATCTTCTTTTCTATAATATATGGAGACAACACAGAAGGGATGGTAGGGCTATTGTTCCTTTTGGTGAGTCTGGTTTTATGCAGAGACAGGAAACCCTCTTTTAAGGCCTATTGAATTCTAAAGGCCTTTTTACTCAAAATACTATTTATACCAAGGAGTCATCTTTTAGGGTGAAATTTCCTGAGTTCTTTCAGAGCAATAAACTCATCCAAGGTTGTAGAATCAGTGTGGGGAGGATCTGGCTTTAACCTACAACTTGAGCCCTGGAGAAATCACTAGTTGAAATATGGGTTTTCTAGATTTCTAGTAATTGAATATTTGATTGAGCATTCTGATGTTTAACAAAAAACAATTCACTACTGTTATGTTTTTAGTGATTTCAGTTCAAGTACGCTTGTTACCTTCTGGCCAGTAAATCTAATTGCTGTTGTTCAATAATAAACCTGTGTCATTTGTGTGAAGATGCGAAAGATTCACCTGCACTTTGAGTTATTAAATCGCTTCTCTCATTTTACATAATAATCACAGCCTTTGAAATACTTCAAATTCTTTAAAGAAATAAAGAAAAAAACTATCATTATATCTTTTTGAAGTTTATAGATAATAATTTCAAAGAAAGTACTTTGACATGATTAGAGATGTGCCACCTGTTGGGGTACAGGGTTCTGTTTCCCAAACCCAGCAGCCCTGGTTTGTTTCCTCAGTTGAACTAGCAAGTTTAATGGAGGCAGCACAAACAGAAAGCGGAAGTGACTAGAAACTGAAAGCAAAATAGGAACAGGGCAGGCAGCATAAATAGAAAGCAAAATAAATTCACACAGGCTGTAGCATGACATAAAGAAAATTTGTTAAGTAAGCACAGTGCACATCCAGAGAGGCGGAGCCACCTGCACAAGGCAGTGGAAAGGTCAATAAATATTGTCTTTCTCTGTCTTTGAAATTGGTTGTATAACTTCCTTCTTCTTCTTTTTTTTTTTTTTTTTTCAGTTTTGGCTGGGGTCTGGGGCTGGGTTTGAACCCACCACCCCTGGTATATGGGGCCAGTGCCCTACTCCTTGAGCCACAGGTCCCACCTGGTTATATAACTTTCTCTTTGGTCTCTCTGCATCTCCTGGCACTGTTGTCCTTTTTAATTAGTCATTGATAACCTTGGTTACCTCATAGCCATACTCTTCTCCTTTTTTGAATATATTCCAATATATTTCCAATAGATCCCACCCACAGAGGCATGTTCTTAGTCCTACAGATTAGAAGACCACAGTTTAGGAACCCCAGAAATAAGCTTCCACTTTTATTCATGAGAAGGATTGTATAGTAGACTACTTTCAAAAGATAATAGACAAAAAAAAGAGAGAATTAATTCAGTGTTTACGAAACATATTTCCTTATTCTTATTTTGAAGTGGCAAGCCATAAAATGGGTGTTAAACAACAGTGCAAAAATTCTTTTTCCGTAAATGCTCAGGTATATCTTCTGCCTTCCTTCTTAAGTGATTATTTACTTGTCTTTAACATACTCTACCTTTTAATGATTAATGTTTGCTAATTCTGTCCAGTGGGGTCTTTATATGACGATGGCCTATCAGCCAATTTCCCAGCATCATGCATTCACAAATTAGTAGCTACAAATTAGGCCCCATAGTAAGGTGTGTAGTATAAAAACATGTTAAGAGTGAACAGATGATTATGAAGTTGCAGCTCTTACTGTTTATTGCTTTGATGTAGTATAAAGGGAGAATAGATGTGTGATTTTTCTTATTAACAATTTTAATTAACTTTTAATTGATTTCTAGGAAGATGAATGTTTTTATTACAGCATCACACACTGAGCTGCTTGACTAGATATTAAATATCGATGCAAATTCTTGACAGCACTGCTGTTAATATGAGATTCTATGTTTGGTAATCTTGTCTAACTTCTATTTACTCATCTATAGCAGTAAATAAGTGAAACTGCCTTGTTTAGCCAGCCCATGTCCTTTAACTTATATGCTTATTTATGCTCCTCAATTAATGAGGAAATAGAAAAAAAAAGTAGAACACATTTTATGTTATACTTTTTAAAATATCTTCACTAGAAATATCTGAGTCATACTAAAAACTTTAGAGTAGTTTCCTGGTGGATATTAAATTCTCATTTCATAAGCATGAAATACACTTGTTTTCATAGTAACTAGACATTCAGTGAATTCCGTGGTAGCGAGTTGGGTCAAAGTATGTGCTTGTATGTGTGTATACTTAACATGTTACTGACATTTTATATTAATTGAAACTGATTTGTAAAAAATTATGATGCCCTATTGTTGCAGAAACCCCATCAAACATTTGCTTTCACTCTACCTGCTGAATATCTGTTTGGACATTTTCTCTCAACACACCATTCTATCATAAAATCACTATGTATTTTCAAAAGGTATGATTAATGGTAAGGACATAGACTTGAGAACACTGTCCTGGGTTGTCTAGGTGAGCTTAGTATAATTATACAAGACCTTGAATATGGACAGGGATGGATGGCTAAGAATTGTATCAAAAGATAAGACGTAAAAAGAAGGAAGAGGAATTTAAAAAACGTGAGAGACTTGACCATCATTTCTGGCTATAAAAATGGAGAGACTGCACCATAAGCCAGGGGAGATGGGTGGTCTCTAGAAGCTGGGTTTGGTCATTATAAGTCACCCATTAGGAAGTGGAAATCTCAGTACTGCAACCTCAAGCAACTTGAATTCTGTCCATAACTTAAATGGGCAAAGAAATTGTTTCCTGTTAGAGCTTCCAGAAGGGAATGCATTTCTGCCCATACCTTGATTTAAGCCTGGTGATACCATCTTTTACTGACCTACAGGGCTGTTATATAATAAATTTGTATAAGCTGCCAAATTTGTGATAATTTGTTCTGGTGCCAAGAGAAAACTAATGTAGATATGTCTAACACATCCTAATGGTGATATCTATTAAGTAGCAGGATGAATGTAGAGCAATATATCTATAACATCTTCCTTCTCACACCCACATACATTCAACCATACATACAATAAATCATTCAAATTGAACCATTCTATCAATTCTATTAAATTGAATCTAAATTATATGGATGAATAAACAACAACTTGGTCAAGAGTAATTTTAATTCCTAAAGGCATAAATCATTGATTTTCATAATCTTAACGTATCCTACAGGCAGGAAAAGTGATGACAAATTTCAAATGTTGGTATTACAAAATAAGGCCTATTTATATTATATCATTGGTTTATATTTTTTCTATTTACTTGATCAATGATTTCTGTCAAAAAAATAAAGTTCACAGTTTTGTGGGGGGAATGCAGGTGACAATGTTCTTTGTATTTGTTTTTTTCACTCAGATGACAAAATCGACTAATTTTTCATTAATTGTAAGGCAAATTTTAGGTAAAGTAAAATAGTAGAAGAAAATATATCAAATGAAACTCTTCAACTCTTTTGCAGTACTTTCCCTCTTTAGACATTCCTGTGATTCTTCTATATTTTCTCAGGAATAAACATCAAGAGATGTTAAACTCCCCAGGGCATTTGTGTTTTGATCCATCAAACAGGCAAATCCTGTTGAAATGTTTGGCATTATGACATGCACGAGGAGCACAGTTAGACACATGATTATTACTTCTTGGACTTTGTCATTTCAAACAAGACACAAGCATCCTGCAAACCCACCCCACATACTTCACAAGTGTTTGCAAAGTGAGATATGTAGCTGCATATGTGCTGTAAAATAGATCATATTGCATTTCAGGTTTCGTGGATATCAAGTTTTTATGGTGCCTCTGGCTCACGAGGCAGCCAAGCATCTTGTTTGCCTTAATTTCCTTGTTGATAGAATAGTTATATAACATTTTACAGTTCCTAAGGTTTGATCCAGTTTTTGAAAAGAACAATAACATAGAACTATCAAACACAAAATATACAGTACTAAATAGAGTCATAATTTATATAATAACTGGATTTTAGGTAAGATTAATTCTCAACGTTCTATTTAGATGAATATTTATTAATATCTAAATGAAATGAAAATGTATTAATTCCATTTGATGCAAAGTGATCTTGCACGATTTAAAAAGTCCCATAAATATAGATCCATTATTATATAATGAATTCTCAGTTTTTTATTAGAGGCTTGTACTCTAATATTAAATAAGAGCCTTTGCAGGGACTTTTTTTTTTATGTTTTAATACTTGTATTCCTGTCTGAATTTGAAGACAGATTTAGTTTCAAATCTTAGTTCCATATATGCAATTTATCCAACATTCAGTAATTTCTGCAAGTATTTGTTAAGTAGTTTCATATGTGAAGTATTATGCTAAGAACTGGGACATGGAGGTAGCAAGATAATTGAATTCTGTAAGCCAGAGTTTTCTCATTTGTAAAATGGTGCCAATGATATTTACTCATAAGTCATAAGTATATCATGAGGTTTAAATAAGGTACTATTTCTGAATACTATTTTATAACAAATGTTATTTGTTATAAACAAGAAATATTGTTGAACATATATAAAAATGAAAATGATTATATAATGTACTTTAACAAAAGTTGTGAAATCCTGAATTGTCACTTACCAAATTGTTTGATTACTTCAAAACAACTAATTATTTTTCTTACTTCATTCAAAACCTAATAAAGTTATAAGATTTTGTATCATAATATGATTGTTATTGCTAATTACATTTTATATTTATGTTATACTAATTTTATCTGAAGAATATTAACTATATTTTAGTTTTTTATGTTTTAGATTATGAATTACATTATCATTATCTTTTTATTTTTCTCCTTAGAGAACAAAAGGATATTTAAATAGAAAAACGTCAAAACTAATTAACTGTCTCCTTCCTTTAAAAGCAGCATCCCAAAACTTATTATGTGAATTCTATTGTTTTCATTATATTTAGGCAACAGACCCTGATGCTGGAATAAATGGCCAAGTGTACTACAGTTTGGGCAACTTCAATAACCTTTTTCGCATCACCTCTAATGGAAGCATTTACACAGCAGTGAAGCTTAACAGAGAAGTCAGAGACTACTATGAACTTGTTGTTGTGGCAACAGATGGAGCAGTGCACCCTCGTCATTCAACTCTCACACTGGCCATCAAGGTTTTGGATATTGATGATAATAGTCCTGTGTTCACCAATTCAACATACACTGTTGTAGTTGAAGAGAATCTTCCGGCTGGGACCACCTTCCTTCAAATAGAGGTGTGTGGAAAAAGCATTAATTTAATGATTTATACATTATAAGATTTGGTATTAGTTCAAATGTGCCAAATTCAGCAAACAAAAATATGATATAGCAAGCTAAATTTAAATCCTCCTACATATATAAATAATAAATAGTTATTGTCAATATGTCTCAAATATTGCATGTTGTGTCTTATGTGGCACCTGTACTTTAGGGATATGGCAAAATTTATAGGGATAAAGGTTAATCTGGAAGAAATAAAATAATACTTTCAAATATATATATTTTTTAATTTATAAACGTAATGCTGTATATTTATTATAACAGTTGACAATACAATCATGCATATGTGTGCTCACATGCGTAGGGATTTCCCTTATGATATACAGACACTGTACCCATTACTCGGTATGTTTTATATATTCAATACATAATAGGCATCTTATAGGAGTCTAAATTTCCTTTTTAATGGCATTTCCATGTACAAGTATCTTTTATTGAATTTTCAACTATAAATTACCTGAAAGTCTGAAAATTTTGATTCAGTACATCAGGTTGACCCATAAATCTGATTTTTTTTAGTAACTGCTCCATTAAATCTGACTCAGATTCTATGAGGTCCCTTTTGAAACAAAAAAAAATTGTAGTTGTTTCTCCACTTGCAGTCCACACCTTGAATTTTGTTAGTATTGCTTCAAAAATAGAACTAAAAACATAATTTCCTAGGCAATAAACATTAATAAATCTATATAAGGCAAAAATGTATACCAATCAGGAAGAGGAGCAAGATCAATCGATGTATTCCTTCAATCAATCCAGTAATTAATTAGTTCATTTATTTAATACGTTTATCTTCTGTGTCTATTGTATACCAAATCCTTTGCTAGACTTTGCATATGCGAAGGTGAACAAGACAGTTTCCTCACCATCTTTGAGTTTTCAGTCTGGTTTAGCAATCAGACAAGTGAATTGGTAGTTAGAACATAGGTCCTCAGTACAAGAGGTCTGGGATAACACAGGTGGCGCTCTTGAGTTAATCCAAGAAGAATGAAAATGTTTGCTGCAGAAAGCTGTTTCAAAATTGTGAATTTAGGGCAAATAAGAGTTATTCAAGAAAAGAGAAAAGAAAGATTTCCAAAGCAATGTAAAAGCCTTCCTGAAATCCCAGGGGTGAGAAGAGGAGAAGAAAGAGAGACTAACGGGTTAGATGGTATAGTGTCCTCACCTTGTTCAGGAGCATAGGGTTAATAGAAATGGAACAGAAAGCAAGATTTTAGACCGCAAATTATGTAATAAAAATTATGCTTCAACTGTATCCATCTGGTTGTAAAGTCAATTATTGATAGGGGGACTGAAGTTCACATAGATATTTGTATTTGTCAATGCACATTCTTACATACCCTGAATGTTCCCAATTTTTTTTTTTTTTTTTTACGCTATTCCATTTTCTTAACTGGAGGTACATTTGCCAGTGTCTACACTACTGATTGACATAGCCATCCTATAAGACTTCCATAAAAAAAGCATCCTTCCAGCTAAAAGCTATCATTCCCCATTTGGAACACCCTTTAGATGACATACCACTATATATATATTTTCCTGTTTTGGCATTTGTGTTTTATTTCTTCTTTTAGAGAATAACCTGGTGGGTGACAATTGTGTTGTGGTTCATCTTGATGGCCTGTACATCTACTTATGCATAATTACTTCTCAGATTCTAGTGAAATGAAGGGATGTACAATAGTGTAATCTCTAAAAATTGCAGTATCAGTGTATTACAGAATCATAGTATCCCTGTTACAAGAAACTGTCAGTTATATTTTCTTAGTTTTGTCATAGGTCTTTAGCTCTCTTATTATGTCTATGGAAATCACTTGATGATAATTTAAAATATTATTTTCACAATTATTAAGTCAACAGGAAATAATAGATAATAATTTATGACAATATTTTTTTTACCACGGTAGGATTCATTAATTAATGATTTTTCACATAAAAAGACACAGTGATAACATCAACAATGACAAAATCTCATGACTAGATCTCTCCCTCGCTCTCTCTTTCCCTCCTTTTCTCTGCTAACATATTTAACAAAATGCTTTTTTAAAAAATAAAAATTGATGCCCTTTGACCATCATTCAATTCATGTTGTTCTAGGCACTGACACCTGACTGCTCTCCATGTCAGTAATCTCTCTGATATAACCATTCTCCTGCTTAACTTGTTACAGGCCAAAGATGTTGACCTGGGAGCAAATGTATCTTACCGGATAAGAAGCCCAGAAGTGAAGCACTTTTTTGCACTACATCCGTTTACGGGAGAACTATCCCTTTTAAGGAGTTTAGATTATGAGGCATTTCCAGACCAAGAAGCAACTATTACTTTTCTAGTGGAGGCCTTTGATATTTATGGAACCATGCCACCTGGTATTGCTACTGTCACAGTGATAGTAAAGGTAAGGAATGTAGATGACTTCTGGTTGCCCACCTGGATTTCTCTACATGCAGTTTTTATAACTTGTATTATACCTACAATATTTTTTGATAACAATTCATAACACCACAGTCACCCCATAACCAGAATATAGATTTTTTGAATGGGAATTATTTATGGAGACTTGACAAATAACAATATTTTTAACTATAAAAGATACATTTGAAATAGGCACTATATTTGAGTTCAAAGACCATGGTGTTTTGACTCTACTATGGGCACTGTGACTTCAATCAAGTCGTAAATTCCATAGACTACAGTTTAGTTGCAACTCTATAGTTCCAGAAATTATAACATAATCCAAACTATTTGATTTAATTTTTTAAAATGACTCCTAAGAGTTCTTAGGCCATAGAACTAGGTAGTTCAGTTTGGAAAACCAAAACTCTGGGATGAAATAAACTTCAGAGACAAACAGAATAGGGCAAATTCTGCCTCAACCATTTTCAAACTTTATGACCTTGGGGACGTAGATAACCTCTCTGAATTTATCTCATTTATTGTAATACCCTGTTTCAGATGATTGCCTGAAAGAGATTGGTGACTATAACCTTTTGGGTTTCTAGTGATTTTTAAAGTATACCTCAAAAGTGGAACTGAGAAAAAGTCACCTAAGTTGATCAGTTCCCCAATATTAGTGCATGTGAAGATTATCTGAACGTCATCATAAACATTCAGATTCCTATTCTCCTTCCCCTAAGAAGCTTCTTTCCTATGGGGATCATCATTGACATCAACATTTTAGAGAAGTTCACAAATGATTCTTATACCTAGCATCTGAATATTACATGCTGAGAAATGTACTTCAATTCCAAATATGCAAAGACTCTTTGACCGATTTTACTAAATGGACATAGTCCAAAAGAATGGCTGTATGTGGTGATAATTACTTAGGTGATACTGAGTAAAAGTTCACTCGTGATCATAGTATGTTGGTAAAGGAAGAAAATAGAGACATGAAACTGTCCTCTTAAACTGTTTTTTGTTGTTGTTTTTTCTGATTCTGGAATAAAATTTGGATGGTTAAAAAGACAGAGCTACTCAGAAAGAAACAGAGGCATTGACACTAAGTGAGTGTGAGAGCCCATGGCTGGGGTTGGAGGGAGAAGGAGACAGGAATCTACCAAATAATTAAAACACTTTTTAGAGAAGCGTATAGAGTATTTTAATAAGCTCATGAATAAAACAGAAAATATGAGTAACCAATTGGGTATATAATTTAAATTGAATACAGATATTTTGATTATTTTATTCACAGTTATAACTATTACCAAAAAATATGATTGATGATTATGGCTCAGGTTTTATGTGACAGTAAAAACCAAGTATCTATGTTAAGGAAAATAAAATCTATGAGATTAGAGAGAAAAAAAATGAGGAAAATGTATAAATTTTGAACTAATGTTCAGTGATAGGGTTATGTGAGAAGATTGGACTAAAATCTTTACAGCAGTTACTGGAAATGTGTAAAATCTGAATGGGATCCACGTTCCTTGACTTACCAGTTTTGTTAAGTTATCTGATCTTGGAGATCATGCAGAAAGACTCTAGGACCTATGCTCATCTAAACTTTGCCATGGGGCTCAATTTGTATTAAAACTTTCAGGTTGCATTTGTTCTCATGAGTTCCTTTTAATTTGTTTTTTTTTTTTTTTAATGACTATAGTTATAGTCCATAACGTGTTTAAGGTGAATTGTTTACCTCAGAGAAATTAAGAAGGATTTTATAACACCTGGATTTTGTTGGCTGTCTAAAGAGGGTACGAAGCTGCAGATGTATTTCTGCCTAGAAAAAGAAAAAGTTAGTTTTTAAGGATAATTCCAATTGTATTTCTTTCTTTTTTTTTTTTTTCTTTTATGTGGGAAATTTATTTGGAATCACTTTTAGATTCTAAATGTGTAACATGAGTGACTTTGAGAGAGACACGGCTTTAGTAGGAGATTATACATATCCAGGTAACCTTTTATAAGGTTAAATAAGGCCCTAGGTGACCTTTCTCCATGTCTTATTTGTAGAGGGTACTGCAATGTATAAATAATGGAAGAAATAATCATGTTTCTTGGGCTTTTGTTTGATTGTTTAACTGATAAATAACTAGATATATGCTTTTGATTTTCTTAGACAATAAAATATTAAATATGAAAACACAAAAGGTTATTAAAGATTTCACCAGTATTTAATTAGCATGACTGTATTTCTCCTGTAGGTTAATGTTCTTGAGCATAGAATCTTCAGGACTGGATTTTTTTTTTTTTTTTTTTTTTTTTTTTTTTAGATAATTCTGCAGTCAAGTAAAGCCACAAGAATTATTCTACCTCCTCTTTACACTTGAGCTAGGTTTACCTGCTGGAACACACTGATGTCATTTCTTCTCTGCTTTCACCCCCCTTGGAAAGGAGATCATAGCCCCTTTTTATTTTTAGATGCCCTAAAGTTGTCTGGAGAGTTTTATAAGGATCTACACTTCTTTTTTCTGAGCACATGACTATATGCTAACTTCTTCAATGTTGTGTCTTTCTATCCTAAGACATTTATTTCAGGGAGTAGGAAACATACCTATTTTGAGTTCTGGACTACCTTCTGATTCCTCAAGCTGCAGTTCCTCTGATGAAATCAAGACCAGCACTTTACCAATATCACCATGATGGCACATCAGTGACACACTATAGGCAGTCCCTGGGTTATAAAAGAGATAGCTTCTGTAGGTTTATGCTTAAGTTGAATTTATATGTAGTTTGGAATAGGTATATTTACTTATTAGGGCCTATAGGAGCCCCTATTCTTAAATTTCAGTCATATATCAGTCAGATTCTTATAACTTGGGGACTTACTGTAATAGCCAATGTTTATAACTGTGTGTTGTATATAAGTAGGATGTCTGTAACTTGGGGACTGCCCATACTGCTTCTCAGGTCAATGAAAACAACTATCAAAATATTTTCTTGGGTGACACATACTCTTTTGGTATCTCTTTTTATTCTGAGACAATTATTTTCAGTCCTCAAGTAGCATGAGAAAGTTCAAAGGACACCACGAAATAATGGAGAGACTAGGGGAGGGGCTCAATTTGTATTAAAATATCATTATGTCATGGTACTATTATGACATTTAGAAATTTTAAAAATATTTTTATAAAAATATTTGGGGAATGTGATAATACTCATGGTTATAAAGATGCCATGATCAGTAAGAAGATAAAAAAAAAAATTGAAGGAGACCTGATGGGACTAATATAACAAAATGTTTTCTGGACCAGATGAAACATTTAGGCCAGCTTGACCTGGTCTACTCTTGCCTACCCATATGGTTTGATGACATTAAACTTAATATATAAAAATAGAAAAATTATTAATTTATTAATGGCTTTAAACAAAGGATAAAAGACTTGCAATTAATTAATTTCCTGTAATGAAAGATAGTAGTCAAATGCTAGGGCCTCCCTCAGGAGGATGTAATTGATAATAATAGTTATTTTTAACCACTGATTGACTCCAATTTGGCTATTCTGAATTAAGTTTTTATCCATTTACTTGACTTATTTTGATGGAAGAAGTGAGATCAAGCTAGGAGTTTGGGGTCTTTGCTGTCTCTCACACAAAGGGCGTTGATCCCACGGCCAACTCCATAAACTCTGTTCTATTTCTATAGTCTTCATTTTATTCATGCCAAAAATATCATCTCAAAAAGTAAGATGTTCACTAAATGAGCCTTATTCTCTGTCTAGTATCTAAACCTCTTAAAATACTCTTCCGGTTGCCCTACCACATCTTTATTTTACTGTGAGGTTATCACTTAAGACTTCAACATCAGCATCAGGGAAGAAAGAAGTTGGTCACTGATGGGCTCATTTTATCTTCATGTAAAAGAAAAAGATAGTCCAGTTACTGTTGTTTCAGTTGCTTTATCTTATTTAGAGAAGTCAAACCATTGCATTGGTAGAGGCTTCCTGTCCTATGTCGAGGGGAGCCAGCCTTCACACAAGCTGTGAGTGTCCCCAGTGCTCAGCAGTGATGAGGGAATGAGGAAAATGAAGACAATAGAAATAGAGTTTATAGAGTGGGCCTGGGGGTCAACACCCTTGATGCAGAGACAGCGAAGACCCCGAACTCCGGATGCACTCCCTTTTTACTTTCTCCTGAGCAGCCAATGAGTGTTTGCAACAACAACATACATCGTCCTTGAAGCTTCTCATGCCCTACTTCTCCATTACCCACCAGATTATCTTTTAGCTGTTTTTATTACTTTTACTTCCTAAAGTACTTATCAATCACTAGCAGGATTACATAAAACAAAGGAAAAGGGAACATGAACTTTGGAGCTAGATGCCACCCAGTTAATTCTCTGGAGATGGGAAGAAAAAGCTGAAACTTCTTATCTCATACTCTAAGAACCAGTCTTACTTGTTCAATGAGTCAGCCGCATGTGTTGTCCTAAAATGGCTTCCTAAACCTTTAGACCCCCAGCCAGGCCCTTATGGACCTCTTTCCTGGGGGTCCTTTCTGGCTCTAGCTAGGTCCTTGCAGGCCTTTATCCTGAAGTCCTTTGATGTTTGTGCCAAGCTGTCTCATGAAGCCCCCAGTATAATATGTAATTTGTGAAGGCTCATGTCCTCTGCCATTATCCTGCATACCTGACCCTGCTCACAAAACTTTGCATACAATCATTTTATTATTATATCAATCTAACTCTATTTTCATAATCCTAACTTCTCACCCACAGTCATATATAGAGTTATGTCTTATTTATTGTACATTTAAAATAAAACTTAACACACATTCAATTCTAAAAATATTCAATGCCACATTTTTTTTCTTTTTCAATTTGATATAAGCATAAAAAAATTGCAGGAAACTTTCCCAAGTGCAAAATGACACCTTCTTTCCTTTTTTCTGATATCTCAGGGTGAGATTATTATAAACACAACTTTAAATCTTTATTACATAGTATTCAGACACATAAAAATATTATCCTTGGTTGCTTTAAAGAGGAAAATGGAGTGTATTCTCATTTTTCCATAAATGTAGATCTTTTCCCTTTCTTGCAAATTGCCTGTTATTGGTCTGTTTATTTGTAGTACTGACAAGCTGTTTTGTTGATAACATAATTGCATGGTATTTGCTAAGGCATATTTGGACCCAAAACAGTCACCACAAGGAAAGAATCTCCAAGATCTTTGAAAATGAGCAGAAATATAATTTCTTTCATAAAGAAAAAGACAGAAAGAAAAGAATTGTTTTAATGTCTAGTCCATCCAATTTATTAAAAATGGAAGTGAAAATGGGAAAATGCAAGTATTTTTTGTAAGGAAAAATATTTTCACAGTACAAAAGAGTAGAAGTTTATCATAGGTACCTGCAAAGAGCTTTCTCAGAATCAAGTTTCAAAGATCCCCTTGATGAGCATACAAATGATGTATAATATTTTTCTTGCAAAGTAAACAGTGATGAAACAAGGTCTCTTTATTGTGTGTCTTTATTGAAGGTCTAGAAGATTTGAATCTATGATGAGTATCATTGTAAATTAGCTGACATCAGAAAATGTCTAGAAAATCAAACCCAATCTGAATGGTTTAAGAAGTAAGATCAATAGTAAAATCTGGCCTTATAAACTAAGTTGTATTATAAATCTGATCTTAAAATCTGAGTTGTATGTACCATCAAAGAAAAAACAAAAAGAATGAAAAGGTCTGTTCTACAGCAAACTAAAAACTGAAAACAAATCAGAACAGTTAGACATGTAAATGGATGTATGACACTGGCCAGCATTAAAAGGAGTGTGAAGACTTGTTGAAGACACAGAGATGACCTGAGTCATTTTGCTGGTGATAATTTAGAACAGAATGGCTGAATAGGAGTAAAAGAGCAAGGAGATACATCTGTAAAGGAAGGAGGCTGGGGTCACCCTTGGTTGTGTTTACCTGTCTCAAGAGCATGCAGTGATGGGAGTAGGCAGGGAATCTTGAAAGGAGCAGAAAGGAAAGACCATGGACGAGTTCACCTTACAAGAAGGGCTGAGGTTGTTGTGAGATACAGTTGAGTCCATAAAGAGTTCTAGTTCTTAGCTTTCAGAAAGATTTTTCACCAGAAAGAAATGTTCCTACTCTATAAAATATACAACAGAAGATTGTTTTTTCTGTATGGAATCTTAATGCCCAATACCAATGTGGCATTTGCCAAGCCATGGACACCTGAGAAGCAGTACAGGCAGTCCCCAAGTTACAGACATCCTACTTATATACAACACAAGTTACAAATGTTGGCTATTACAGTAAGTCCCCAAGTTAGAAACATATGACTGATATATGACTTGCATTTGGGAATAGGGGCTATTATAGGCCTTAATAAGTAACTGTACCTGTTCCAACCTACATACAAATTCAACTTAAGAATAAACCTATCTCTTTTATAACCCAGGGACTGCCTGTAACGTGTCAGTGATGCATCATCATGGTGGTATTGGTAAAGTGCTGGCTTTGATTTCATTAGAACTAAGGCTTGAGGAACCAGAAGGTAGTCCAGAACTCGAAAATGCAGGAACTCTGATAATTCAGGATTTGCATCATACCAGCTTTCCCTGTCTGGTGGGAGAAGTCAAATAAATTATTATTTCAGGGAACTAGTTAGTAAGTGTATGATCTAATAGATTTATCACTATTTCTTAGCACTTGTTATCCCCATAGGGTTGTTTGGCTCAGAGGAAATACTTGTTATGAACTACGGACCTCAAATATTACCCTGTACTCAATTCTGCAGTGTCAGACTCCTACCTTATTTTTCTGAAATATTCGTCACTGGGTTTAAAGAATGTGAATACATTAGGAAAGGAAGGTCAAGATACCTTCATCCTTTGCTATTCAGGAGTTTTAAAACCACAAATATTTCCTCTAAACAAGCAAACTAGAGGAAACAAATAAAAGAGTATTTGGCCATGGTTAAAAAATATTATCTCTAAGCAGTCATGATCCTATTTCCATGAGTCTCTCTCACAGTTCCATAAACATCTGGTTTTTGAAAAAGTCCCCAGAAAGTTTCCCTTCCACATAGACAATTAAGTTCTTTTAACCTTCATTGATTACTGCATTTGTCCCTTCTTGTCAAGGCAAATGAAACCAGGTTTGCTGTTGCCATAAGTCTCTAAAGTTGGACTGCTTTCTAGTGGAGCAATAGATATTAAGGCCCATTGATACCTGTTATTGCTAATCACTGCCACCAACTAGGCTCTGCTACCATGGCCAGGTCTTATCACTGCTGTGACTATCACTACCATATGGTAGGGAGCATTCTTGATATATTGGAATCTTCGATATATTCTCTGTATGCTTTAATTCACTAAAGTCATACAATATTCCTAATATTAATAGTTTGTTCTTCCAATATATCAGCGCTGTGTCTCTCAGGTTATATTGCATAGAGCACTAGTTTTTCAAGGTGGCAATTGTTATCTCATATACAAAAAAGAAATTCATAGACAAATAGATTCAGAAGACATTGGATTATAATAAATTAAACAGATTTCTACACTCCAGACCTCCTGTAAGTGCCTTTAATATGCTCGTACACATTGTGAATGTAAGAAAAGAGAATCTAATTTTCTACATTTCCCAGAATATTTGTTCATGGGATTTTTTTTGTTTGTTTGTGAAGCCCTGAATAGGACTAATTTTTCCAAAAAAAAAAAACAAAGAAAAACTTTCTTAGATTTTAATGAAAATAACAATTTGTGGGATTAAATACTGAATAGGTAATTGTTTTTTTTTGTTTGTTTGTTTTTTATTGTGGGGGATTCATTGAGGGTACGAGAAGCCAGGTTACACTGATTGCATTTGTTAGGTAAAGTCCCTCTTGCAATCATGTCTTGCCCCCAGAAGGTGTGGCACACTCCAAGGCCCCAACTTGTATAACTCTATTTTTACTAAGCAATATTTAGAAATACCAATGAAAATTTTCTTGGAAAAAGATTAACATTATGGAGATTATCTATTTTTAGAGATGAAAGTATAGAGAGTATGGAAAATATTTAAAAAAGGTAAAAATGCTTTTGGAAAGAGCTATTTTCACAGTTGTCTGGATTTTTTTAATTGAATATCCTGGTCAAGTTATCATATGTAAAATCTTCTCATGATTTTTTTCAGTTCCCTTTCTCTTTGCTTCTAGATATCAGAGTTATGTGTTTAAGATCTGACCTAAAGATTAAACTTAAATACCATATTTATCCTTTATTATGTGGATAGCCAGGAACAACTTAATGTTTTTAAGGTTCCTTATATTTAGAATAAGAATAACAGCTGACATGTATTTCAGGCACTTTGAGGTGGTGTGTTTAATGTTTTTAACCTAATGTCTGACACATAGTAAAAATAAGCCACATAAACACACATACCAAATATACTCGTGTATATGCCGAGTTTTTTCACTTTTTCAATTTTGTGCCGAAAAAACTCGGCTTATACTCAAGTATATACGATACATAAGTAATAGTCCCTTTTGAGAAAATCTGAAATAGAGCAATATCCTTAGATAGAATGTGCTTAAAGATTATGCTCAGAATAGGCACACTCTGACATTCTGACCCAGTTGACCATAGTGATACAGTGTCAAGCCCGGACAAAATGTAAAAATTTACTTCTTTCTCCCACATCATCATTCCAAGACAGGGAAACCACATGTGGAATGGAATTTGGTCTTAAATCAGCACGTTTGTCGGCTTCGCAAAGTTGTACTTCTCTAATTTTGCCATCTGCTTTGGAGGACTAGGTAACATGTCAGGGTACGTGAATGATCAGGGCAGTTGCCCAGGTAACTGACACCCACCCCAAGTTGAATTCAGTTAAATTCCTCGTTATACACTCTTATCATATCCTTATACTTCATTTTTCATAGTAGTTATAACTGATACCAGTTAGTACTTTCAACTTATCTTCTATAGGACCTGTTCTAGGCAGGGGTGTTTTTATCTGTGGTTCTAAAGAATCAAATCATCATCATCTTCTCTATGTTTGTGTGGAGTTTCAATTTGTCATTAATCTTCAAACTTACCAAACATTCCTTTCTTATGTGGCTTACTCATTTAAAAGATTCCTTAAATCTACTTTGTAGTCTGCCAAAGTAGAAGTGGTTTTTGTCATTCCTTGGGACTTTAATTTAGAAATTAAATAAATAACACCTGCATTTTCTACCTGCCATCTTCCTATACCTTCAAGTATAATTGTATTTGTTTGATACATTGAAACAAATTGCAACCTTTGCTAGTATTTTTTTTTAACTTTTTAAAAGAAAACTATGGTGTTCTAGTTGAAAACCATGATCGCATGCTTTTGAAACAAGAAAACTGGTTTTTGTTCAGACCAACAAAAATTACAACCACAGGAAACAAACGATTATGTGTTTTAATAATAAAATTGTTATCGAGAGGTCTGAAGTGGCAAAGTTTCTTTTTGTCAATACTACCCTCTAGTAGAATAATAGATACTAAAAAAGGGCATAGTTTGGGAGCACTGAGTTTATCCTTCATTTATTGCAGAATAGAACATTTCTACAGAAGGAGATCTATGCACATTTTTTCAGATGTCCCTGAAGCATAAATATAATTAACTATTGATTATCCATGTTGGCATTGAATTTCAAACAATTTTCTTCCTTTGAACTAATGCATTGTGGAAGAACTATATGCAACTGGCTGCATGTTTTAGCCACAAAAAAAAAGATTGCAACACCCAAATATGTACAACTTGTTATAGAAAAGAAATACTGCTATAATAACTGTATTAATTCATTCTTCGTCCTAGCAATAGAAATAAAAGGGGAGAAGAACCAATCTTTTCACAGTCTTCAGTTATTTACAGCTTTAAGTTTATGTCTAATCAGTTTTGAGGAAAGATTACAAAAATGTCTACTGTGCATTCAGTTAGAAGGTGAATCTAGGGAATACTTCCTCAGGAAAAAAAAAAAAGACCACTGTATTCAACACTGTGAGCAGATGTGTTAGCATTATTAGAAAGCACATATTTGTCTTTCTTTCTGGAGGATCAAATATTCTAGAAAGTACCTTGTGACATTGAAGTTTTAATTTCTCCTTGGGAGACAAGAGATGAAAATTCCTAGGGACATATTGACCTCATTGAGCTTTGGAAATTTATCTATGACAAAATTGTAATGTTGGGCTCTTGTTTTTGTTTCTAACCTTCAGAAGTTACAATACAGGGGTGCAAGAGGATTTCTACTCATTTAGTTACAAGATCCACTCACTAAATTAATTGGCACTCTTGAACTGAGCATGAGGAAGCGCTCGTGAAATGCTTTATGTATTTACCTCAGCCTAGAACCTCAAGATTAGTACACAGCCCTCATTACAGAGGACTGGTGCTTCCGAGGTTCATTTGCTTGTTCAGATTCTAAAGTTCATAATTTATAAAGGAAATCATTTTCATAGAAAGGTCATGAATACCCTATGTCAAAACAGAGGAAGTGATTTCTTTTGTTTTTCAGTTTTGCTTATAGTTCAAAACCTCCTATTTCTATTTAGAATGTGCAGGTTTATTCAGATTCACCACTCAGCAGTGAACTCGCTGTGAATATAAAAGGAAGCACTGCAGGATTGTAAGAGATAACTATCCTGACCTCTTTACAAAAACAGAAGTTTACAATAGTTAATGTGTGTGTTCCCAACTTAATTGTACTAGAAAATTGTGGTGTTCGAACAAATGTCAAAGATCATATAGGGTATTTTTTTCTTTTGTTTTTAATGGCAAATGAGAAAGATAATTAACCAATTTAGCTTTGGGCCAAAATATATTTGACCCCAAATATCCAACCCACTGCAGTGTGTAATAATTATTTTTGTTTAAATCAGCCAGGCTAATAAACATTATTAGTCGTGAAGAAATAATATGCAATTGGTTCAGAAAAAGATAGCCTTGTTTTCAATGGACTGGATTTATTATTGTGGCTCTTCCAAATAAGTAGGTTACTTTAGACAAACTCATTGACCTGTGTGTGGGTCAATATCTTTTCCTGTCAAATGGCTGTTAAAGGACTCAATGGGAAGGACATCTTTTTCTTGAGTCACCACGATATCCTTCATCCCTGGAACTGGATCATAGAAATGGGAGGCATTTGAGAAATGCTGTTTATTTAATGAGTGACACTACATGAGTAACCATGCATATATATCACCAAATTGTGAAAATAAAGAGGAAAATACAAGTGGCTTTGAAGATTCGTAAATAAACACATTGCTTTCTCTCTGTGAGTACATCTAATGTGAAGTGCCATTATTGCGTGCTACAGAGAAGACATCCTTTTTATCATTTCACATTGGTAAACAAATGTAAGATAGTATCAAAGGATATTTCACAGTTTGCATTTGAAATAATCTAATAATGCCATTGTGTGAAATACAAAAAGTAATTTGTAGTTGGTATGCAAGTACATAAAGAGCTCTTTTAAAAAGCAGTAACAATGAAACTAATTTAAAAAATACCCAACATCTTTTATTTCTTCCTCATAGAACGCCACCTTAAAAGAAATTTGTTCTTGTATTAAAATGTTAAAATTTCACATCATACCATTAGGTGTACCTTAGAGAAAACTTCCAGTGTTACTTCAGTCTGTAAAAAGTTTATTTCCGAGGGGGACAGGCTGTTTATTCCAGTGAAATGGACTGCGGTTGAGATCAGGCACATTAATATTATATGGGAACTCCAGCAATTGCCTCTGGGGCGCCCATCTGAAGTGAGAGTAATGGAATTGAGAGCTGACAGTGGCAAATGGGCTGTGTGATATGAAGAGTGGGAGTCCACCTAGGAACTATGTTCCTAACCCAGTTTCCGCTGAAGCTCTAAATTTTTAATTGTGTTTTACAGGATATGAATGATTATCCTCCTGTTTTCAGTAAACGACTCTACAAAGGGATGGTGGCTCCAGACGCGGTCAAGGGTACCCCCATCACAACAGTTTACGCAGAAGATGCAGACCCTCCGGTAAGTAGAAAGCATTGGTGAATACCCTCAACTATCCTGAGAATAATCTTTAACACGATCCCCAAAACAGCAGAGGTGCAAAGGTGCAGAGGTGGTCCGTGTGAGCTTCACTCACTTCACTCCTACATTTTACGTTCTCCGGACTGCCACAACCACAGGGACACAGAGTATTTCAAATGATCATTATTGATCCTAGATAATTACAAATACACTTTTTGTTTTACTAGTATTCAAAGTTAGCTTTTGCCAATTTACACATTAATGATAAACACATGTGGAAAGAATTATCTACATTTGGTATCACTATCGTTTGGATTCTTTATTTAGAATAGTGTAACTTAGCTAAGTCTGGATGTTTTAAACTTATGTATTTTTCATTTTATGCATACGCGACTATTTTATTAGCCAAATCCAAGTTGACATACGACATAAAACTTACATCGAATATGTTTATTTTTAATATACTAAAATATTAACATTGCTTTTAGAATGTATTTAATAGATTCTTTTACCTTGGAGAATTTTATCTCCTTTGACATATTCCAAATTATATTTTAAGACAGAGGATTTTCAATTAAAACATTATTATAGCAGAAGTGACGTAAATTTTCCATATCTTAATGTATTAAAATAGTATGTAGGTGTAATATTACCTATATAAAAATGTTTTCTATAAATACCTTGAGTGTTTTAAAAACATTAATTACTTTTTCTCTTAAGAGCTGAATGATGAAAATTTAAATTTTTACTTTGAGCGGGTGCACTGTAAGTTGGGGTCTGATAGATTCTAGAAAACTAATAGTAGAGATACTAAGTGAACCATTTTTGAAGAGTAAGGAAGTAGTAAACAACCACTGCCACCACCACAAAAATTCTGAATCTGACAAGTGATTGAAAAGGTCTCTGTTAGACCAGTTGGGTGATGGCTCACACCTGTAATCCCAGCACTCTGAAAGGCAGGGGCAGGTGGATGGCCTGAGCTCAGGAGTTCTAGACCAGCCTGAGAAAAAGTGAGACCCGGTCTCTAAAAATAGTCAGGTGTTGTGGCTGGTGCCTGTAGTCCTATCTTCTCGGGAGGCTGAGGCAAGAGGATCACTTGAGCCCAGAAGTTTGAGGTTGCTGTGAGCTAGGACACCATGACACTCTACCAAGTGGGACAAAGTGGGACTCTGTCTCAAAAAGAAAAAAAAAAAAAAAAAATTCTCTTTTCTATTGCTCGTCTAAGTAGCATTTCTGTTAACGTTATTTACTTAATAAAAGGTAATGATAGTCAAAATAGTTTGTTTCCATTGTGACAAGGCTTTTACCTTTTATCCATTTATTGTGACTATAAGGTCTTGAAAAATCGTAATGTTAACATGAAAGCAACGACCTTTACATCAGAAGCTCCTTTTCGTAAGTGTGTTAAAAAGTCTTTGAAACTGATTTATTGCATCTTGGGAAACATGATAGGCAAAATTCCATTTCCTTGAACACAACAATAGATGAGGTGAATGTTAAATTTTCAATCTGTCTGTTTTATAAGTAAACTGTCACAGGTACAAAGTACTTTGAATGCAAGAATATGTATTTAATTTCAGACAACAGATGGGTTTTGAACACCCACTGTATACTGGTCAATGTGCTAACTATTTTTGCTGTCAAAAAACTGGCAATCTTTGAGAAAAGGCAGAACTGCAAATAGAACACAGCACACTGTACTAAACGCATGTAAACAAACAGTATTTGAATATACATTTCTGTGAAATTTTTATTAGGACAGAATGTAAGGTAGCATGAGGGTTAATGGCATTAATGATGACAGACCAACAGTAGCACACTGTTCACCTACACGGAATAGACTTCACAGTCTTCGTATGGAGTAAAATCCTTACTTCTCCTTTGGCCCCTGTGACCGTGGTGCCTGGCCTGACATTCAGAGCACATCTACCAGCGTGAGAGAAGTTGTCTTGGTCTATGGTCTGTTCTATAAAGAAGATAAATTACTTATCTGAGGTCTGTATCTAGAGAGAAGACCTTTTGTTTTTACAATCTGAAGCTCTTTTGCAGAAATTTACAAGGCTTACATTTCATATTTATTTGGAAGAAGTTTTTAGTTTTGCATTCCCAATGGTAATTTTGAACATGAAATATTTGATTCTGGTTTTTCAAGAAATGAAAGGTGGATGCCGGTCATGCCGTTGAATACTGAGCGTGCTTATTTCAGTTACTGAGAATATATTTATCAGTCTCAGTTTTGATCCTTGAAACTCTAACAATCGGTTGGAATAGTTATTGTTCAGAATTGAGCTTTTGAGTCATTACTGCAAATTAGGTCCCTTAAAAAAGCATAGTTGCAATTTGGCTGCCCTCATACCAACTTGAAATAAAAACTTAAATGCATGAGTATTTTCAGAAGATGGCACTGTATCATCTAATTTTTTAAATATTATGATTGATTTTTACTCTTATCATTTTATTCTAGTGTCATAGACACAGAAAAAGTATTTTTTTTTTTGATGGCTTACTAAATATTCTCTACCTTGTTGCATTATAGATGTTTATTAATTAGAATAAAATAGTTTCAATGTCATATCCTCAGCGTTCCTGGATCAGTTCCACCACTCAGGGCAATAAATACCTATCTCACCACTTTGTGTTTCTTTAACGGTTTCTCTTCCAAGCTGGAATATAAGGTTCTTTTTTAAAAAAACATGACACAAAGTTTACTGAGGAGGAGAAAGATAGGCTTATAGAACTAGATATAGGTTTATAGAGCAAGATAGATACATTCAGCATAGACAGAGAAGGGATCCCAGTGCCACAGCAGACAGGCAAAGAGGCCTGGAATATAAGATTCTTGATGTCAGCAGTCAAAACTTATTCCATTATGTATTCCCACATCTAGCTCCAAGCCTGGCACTTGATAGTCTCCTAGAACACATTTGTTGAATAATTAAAGCTGTGGGTAAAGAAATGGTTATTTCTATGTTCTTCTGTATTAACTAAATGTGCCAAATCCTCAGAAATTTAGTTTTACGTGACTCTGGAAAAATTTCTTAATGTCTCTAAGAGTTTTTGGAAATTTTAAGGCTATGGGAATTAAACAGGTGACACATATAGGCTTAGCACAGCTTCAGCACCCACAATGTTAGATATTAATATTAATATTATGCATTAATAATTTGCATTTTTCGAGGCTGAATACATTTTTTTCATGCCATCTTGTTTCTTTTGAATGAAGTGAGAACTACCCATTTTAAACTGTAAAACGACCACAGCAGAACTCTTTGAAGCATCAGAAACTGGGTAGGGTCTGAAAGCCAGAGAGCGCCTTGTTGCTGAATATAAATTAAGAATTATAAAATACATGTTGTATAAAACTAAAGTGCTCAGGGAGAATAGAAATTTTTCTAGACATATCCACCCCCACTGAATGACACCTGGGAAGGCTTATTTTTTCTGCCTGGCATTTATGAGACACATTGATACTCTATAGTTCATAGGACATATGAGTAGTGAAGGCCTGATCATTTTGGAAATTCAAGTTGCTAACCTTTTATTTCTGCTAACTAGAGACTTTTTAGTCCAGAAGTTTGCAACACAAAACTGCAAGTGTGATTTCCATCAGCATAGTTTTATTCTTTGTGGACAGGCCTGATAGAATGGTGTCTTTTGTGATCATATAGATATAGAATAATTAGGATAAATAAACTGAATTCACATTTACTGATTTCCAAGAAGTGGAGTATGGGGAACCCATGAAAGCCAAAATTCTCCACACCGTACATTTGTCCCAGTTAATACTTTCGGGGAATTTATAAGATTCATATTTAAAGCAAGGTGGTAATTGAGAGATGTTTAATATTATCAATTTTGACAGACTTTCTTTTTTGCAGACATAAATTATAGAACGGAATAGGCATTGAAGACTCTTTTTTTCAGGTTTTGCTGTTGATTTATGAAATAAGGATACTTCACAAAAAATACTTTGCCAATTCTCAATGATAATTATATTTTAAATTGGTTTCTAAATATTGTGGGCATTCTCACTGTACTTTTGTCAGAAAGTATATTTGTAAAGAGAAAATAATTACAAGTGCAAAGTAATTTCTTTTTCTCTGGTGAAAGCTTTATTAGCCTTCAGACAAAGTACCTGAAGAATCACTCACAGAGTGTTTTCCTAGGTGACTTTAACACTCATCTCAGTCATTCAAAGGAACTTTTGTTGATCTATAGAATAAAAAAGATGGCCTGTCTTCTTTTCTAGGATGCACGTGGCGTGTTTTATTAAAATGTCACGATGTTACCAAACATAGCAAGTAGTTATGGCCATCTTCTCACAATGCTTAATCCTCCAAATAATCATTCTGTTGTAATCTATTTGCAGAAGGTATAATAGTAGAAGAAAAGCAGCAATCCTATTTATTCATAATTTGATGCCTGCTTGCTTTGTGCAATAGTTAAAACTGCTCATGGCCAGGAGTGTTCTACATTTTTATATTTACAGACAATATAGCTCTTCTCTATCATTCTCAATTGATGTCTCTGCTAATCTATTTTTCATCACTCACCACATACTGACTTGTGTTTTTATGCTATATTGATTTAAGTTATTGCTAGAAATGTAGCTGAAACTCTTATTTCAAATATCAGCAGCTACAAACTATAATTGTTGACCCTAGAGAAGTGGGGTTTTTTGCCTTCACATCAAAGCTGTTAGGGAAATAATCAAGAATTCTTTTCACTGTGAATGTCAGTTTGTGAAAATTTAGTTGCTGCAGGCCCAGCCTGAGTCCCTTTGGTCTCAAATATTTAATTAGAAAGAAAGTTTACCATGCAACAGTTGGAGCTTGATCTTTAAAATAACAATGGGTTATCATTATAATTAGATTTGAAAGCATAAATAGATACACAAAGGGGAGGTTTTATGAGAAAGTTTATGTGTACGTTATTAACATCTAGGAAGTCATATCTAAGTGTAAAATAATCTGTATCATTTATTTCCTTTTTGTGACATAGTTAAGAACAATCACATTATTAATATGACTTGAAATAAATGTTAGAATTTGCTGCTTAGATTAAATGATGGTCTTTGAATTGAAAGACTGCCATATTTATCAGAGCTAAAGGGACATTTTTCTTTTATTATAAATTAAAATGTGCTTAAACTTTGTTATTTTTCAACCTTTACAAAAGTGTTACCCCACACCTCTTAATATATCAACAATTTATCTGTTTTGGGGGGTTGGAAATGAATCTCATAGTATCATGGTTCCAATGTACTTAAACAAGACAAGTTACTAAGGGAATTGGGTGAAGTATAATAACAGGCCTTCTCTGGGGCTTGCTCGTATGCCTCTAAATAAGAGCTTAAATGATATATGCTTTATTCTGAATTCCTTGCCAGAGAAATGTAAACAGGACTTCTGAAACGATGTCTTGGTCTGTCATGACATGGATTCGTGGCCTTCACACCCTATAAGCTAGGCCCCTTGTAACTCTTAGTTTTGTGTTATTCACTTTAACTTATTACCTATTCTTAAGTGGTTGCTGTTTTTAGGCAGTAGACTGATAATCAAACACAGGCCTAGTACAAGCGAAATACCCCATAGTACTTACTGAATTAATAAATTAGTAAACATTTGTTATGAATTAAACAAATATAAGGATATGATAAGACAGAGGTTAAATCTGATGTAGTCTGAGCCTGCTCTGGACAAGAGTTTAACTTTTTAAAATGTAAGGATTCATTGAAATGAGGATAGAAGAAATTGCCAGGGAAAATTTATCCAAAAATTGCAGAGTCAAAAACATTCATGGTATATTCATAAATATATGTAGCATGTTTTAAACTATATCTAATTCAAGACGTGTTAACTATTTTTAAACATACATTGTAGCTGTCTTTAGAAGCTTTTTTGTATACATGAAATGTAGTAGGTGTGGTTTATGACACATGATTTATTATATAAGAAAATGGAAGATTACTGAAGACTTACCTATAGGGAAGTGACAAAATTACATCTACATATTAGAACAAAAGTTTGCCTATAATATGTGGTCTTCATGGATAAGATAATAACTAAAGCCTGGAGACAAGAAAGCAGTTATTGCCTTCGCTTTAGTATGAAAACAGCAAGATTTGCAATGTAAATGAAGAGAATGCCTTTTAAGGCATTCAAATGGAGGAATGGGTCAGGAGGTTGAAGGTTGGAACAGAATAAAGTCAAGGCCACATCAAAAGTGAACCAGGAGTTTCTAGCTGGAGTGATAAAGGTAGTCCTAATAATAATTGGTGAAAAATAATGCAGATTGAAGGAAAAGCTACTATACTTTAGGGAGACAATAATGAGATCGATTTTAGTATAAATTAAATTTGAAATTATTTCAAAACATCTATGTGCAACAACTATCCATGGAATGTTAGAAGTTAGCAACCCCATCACCTGCTACATGGACCATGAAGTTGAGGGGACTGAGTCAGAACAGAGCCAGTGGAAGGAGGGTTAGGACAAAACAGATCTGTCCCGGAGCCACAGGGCCCGGCTGCCAGCAAGCTCACTGCTGCCCAGAGCTATAAATTCATCCCACCAAGGAGTACATGGTACCTAACTGTGAAAGGAGGCTGGAGGCAGATGGCAGGTGGGGACAAGCTCTGCTTTCCACAGATCAACAATACCATGAGGAGAATCTGAGAAAGATACCAAGTTGCCACATAATGGATGATTTGACTGCACTTAAATGGCCAGAAATGGATCAGACAGAAAATACCAGATAAGAGCTCTGGAAAGACATGTGAACCCAGGAGTCACCTGACTACATACTATGAGAGTAAATACGTTCTCCAAGAAAGAGAACATAATTAAGTAAAAGAAAAACTTGGAAATAAGGAGATTTAGGGGCTAGGTCAGAGACTGAAGAGTGGAAAGAGCTAGAGATAAAAATGACTGAGAGGGTGGAAGAGAAATCTGTTAGCGACATAGCACAGAGGGAAAGAAGTGTTCAAGGAAGAGAAGAAAATGAGGATGAAGGGCTTGTTGACTGGGTCAGGGAGCGTGCGATCCGAAGGACCGTAGCTCTGTGGATCAGAAACACAAACTTCAGGAAAACGAGCCTCTAGTACTTTTGCTACTACTTTTATTTTTCATGTGTCTGAGTTATTTTGGGGCATGACTTTTATTTATGGCCCACTTTTTTGGTTTTGATCCTGTTTTTCATATTTTACTTGAACAACTACTTATGTGCTTTCTCTACAAACTTTATGGCATCTTCTATTTTATAAACATTTATATAATAGCTACTTATACTTTTTCCATACTTATATCTATATATCATTGATGACATTCTTTCATATTGTAACCCATCCATTTTTAAATTCTCCATTTCCTTGCGTCTCTTGGTTTATTCGAATATGTCTTTCATGTATTAAAGATAGGTGCTGCGTGAGTTCCTACATCGGCTTCCATATATTACACTTCCTTAAATAACTGAACATGTTATCAGAGTCTTAGGTCAAAACTTTTCCCCTTTAAAACATCTGCATTTTCATATGCCTTTTCATTATTTTCTGTTATTACTTTTTCTTCCTCTTTTTTAAATTGCAAGTTTTCACTAGTATATGCATCTATATTAATTGAGTCTGGTATACTGTAGCCCCTTAGATGCAAACTTCAATATTTCCACAGCTCAAAAGAGCTTTGAGTGGCTTCACTTGCTCAGGAGCAAAACAGTCTGGTTTCAAGTCCAAAATCTCCCATTGACTAACATTGTCGTTCTCCCCTTCAGTTCTGATATATGGAAGATGAGAGCAAAAATAGATCAACTGAAACTATACACCCCCTGAACAGCTCACTCCCTCCCCCCCTTCTCCAGCCCCTGGCAACTGTCTTCTCGTCTTTGAGCTTGACTCTTCTGCTCTCTGCTTCTCTGAGTTTGACTCTTTTAGGTGGCTTATATAAATGGAATCCTGTTGGAATCCTGCAATATTGGTCCTGTAACTGGTCTATCTCACTCAGCATAATGTCCTCAAAATTCATCCATGTTGTCACAAATTTCAGTATTTCCTTCTTTTTTAAGGCTTAATGATATTCACTTGTGTGTATAGACATGTATGACATTTTCTTAATCTGTTCATCTATCAACGAATATTTAGGTTGTTTCACTTTTTAGGTATTGTGAATAACCCTGCCATGTCCATGGGAGTACAAATAATCTCTTCCAATCCTGATTTCAAATCTTTGGAATAATTTCCTAAAAGTGGAATAGCTGAATCCTACGGTAGTTATATTTTTAATTGTTTGAGCAATCCCCATACAGTTTCCTACAGTAGCAGCCCCATTGGACATTCTCACAAACAATGTAGAAGTGTACCAATTCCTCCACATGCTTGATAACAGTGTTTTAATATAACTTAGATAGAGGTTGTATAAAAACTTCCTAAGAAGTGTGGTTTTGACTTTTAGTTCCCTGATGATTAGTGATTTTGAGCATGTTTTCATATACCTGTCGGCCATGTGTATGACTTCTTTGGAAAAATGTTCATTCAAGTCCTTTATACATTTTTTAATTGGTTGTTTCTTTGTTTCCTAATTTGTGATTGTTCTACCAGTGGTTCTCAACCCTCCTAATGCTGCAACCCTGTAATACAGTTCCTCATGTTGTGGTGACTCCCAACCATAAAATTATTTTCATTGCTACTTCATAACTGTAATTTTGCTACTGTTCTGAATTGTAATGTAAATATCTTATATGCAGGGTGGTTTTAGGTGACCTCTGTGAAAGGGTCATTCAACTCCCAAAGGGGTTGCAACCCACAGGTTGGGAACCACCGTGTAGACATTGGATATGCAACCTTATGTCTATAGATAGCAATATTTTATTTTATATTTAAAATTTTGTTTAGAGAGTTGATTTTAATCTTCAGTGTTCTTATCACACTAAAAAATAATACTTACTTTGAGGTTATACAATACCATTTATGTGGAGCAGTTGGTACCTACAAAATAATAACTACTTAATAAATATTAACTGGCATTGTTTTTATGTTTGGTCTTTTTCATGCTTTGAGATTATGAAATCTGCCTTCTATATTTATAGTTTGTGAACTGTTTCTGTCTTTTTACTTTTTTTTTTTTTCTTTCTGTAAAAGCCTATAAGGGCCAGAAGTCCAAAAGGCTGAGCACAGGTTGAGGGGTGGAGATTATAAGGTGTTGGGGTGCTGGGCCTCTGAACCATCAATATAATAATTAGTTCCCTGCTTGTTCTCATCTCAGGGTGTGTTCGAAATCTAAGGACCAGACATGAGTGTTCAGGGTTCTCTTTGACTTAACCACCACTGTAGCTAAACATTGCATCCTGGCAATATGCCTGGTTCTTCCACACACTATGATAATACAGAGCCCTTACTCTTTCCCCAATCCAAATCTATCATTATTACAGAATCAAAAAAATCCAATAAAATTAAAGAAAATTTCAGTGTCAATGAAACATACTCTAAACATTTCCTTCTTAGAGCATTTTATGGTTGGTCATTTCCATACGCTTGGTTGATTTTTGATTAATTTTATCTCTTTAAGCTTGAAATTCTGAAGCTAGGAAACATGACAGTTTAATCCTCACTGCTTAACCCAACATCGCTTACATAATAGATGCTCTTTAAATAATAGAGGATGCCCACATGTACAGTAAAAATGGAGGGATTTTAATTATGTTTAGATTTCAGGGGCACAGGTTTGAGTTCTTCTGGGAGCTGTGACTAACCAGGCCTGCTCTTCACTGATAACTTACTAACGACATGATTACAGGTGAAGACTAGTTCTGTGTCATGGTTGTTTACATCCCATTGACCAAAGTAAGTCACATGGGCGCAGGCTCAAAAGAGTAGGGAAGGAAGTGGGAGAAGAGGGAGTGGATAGATCATGATATAATGTACTATAGAAGTGTATTAAAAATGCATTATTTAAATGCATTCCAACGGTTGCCTTTGGTGGAAAACAAATATAAGAGAGAAGTATGAGAATAAAAGGAGAAAAAAAATGAATAAATATGCCTTGGAGACTCATTAATGATGTTTCAGAAACTGTAGATTATATTAAACTCAAACCTGTGCCCCTGAAATCTAAACATAATTAAAATCCCTCAACTTCTGCTGTATGTGTTGGCATGCTCTATTACTTAAAGAGTATTTGTTACATAAGAGATGTTGGGTTAAGCAGTGAGGATTAAACTGTCATGTTTCCTAGCTTCATAATTTCAAGCTTACAAGAGATAAAATTAATCAAAAATCAACCAAGCATATGGAAATGACCAACCATAAAATGCTTTATGAAGGAAATGTTTAGAATACTGTCAAATTGGATAAGAGGGAGCCTGATTTTATCTACAGAGTCAAAGAAGGTTCTGGGCGAAGTGATTCTGAGCTGAGGTTTGAAGGTTATGCAGTGGCTAAGTGGCAGAGGAGAAGAATTAAGCCCTAAAATAGGAGAGGGAACAGTAAGACTCCAAACCAAAGAGAAGCCACTTTTAAAATGACTAGAAAAGAAAATCTGAGTCAGCTCCTGTGCAGTCTAGTAAGTCAGGAAGACCGTGTTAAGAAATGTTGTATCCTAAGAAAAACAGAAGGGTTTTTAAGGTAGAGGGCACAGGATCATTAATGACTAGCTCTAGTTCAGGTTCATTCCTATTTTTAAGTTCCTTTGATTCCATGAGTTGGCTTGTGGGAAAAGCATCCAAATGTGTACCAGCTTCTTTCTTTATAAACTTAAAAACTGTGCCCAGTGAAGAAATTTTAGAAGGAATGTGTATTTATTTGATGTCTTTAGAGGTTGAGATACATACGTATTTACCTTTGAAAAACATCTTCCGAATGACTTAATGGTAAATCTTCTTAAAGCAAACATTTCTTAGGTTCTTTAATAGTTGTGTTGATAGCATATCTGTAGAAACTGAACTGCACACACACATTATATTAATTGACAAGCAGAACGTGGAGCTTGCCTATGAGAGTTGATGAATTGTATTGTCAAGATGTTAAACATAGCCAAGGGGAAAGGAAAAAAGAATAACGTATATGCTCTTCTCCATGATTACCTAGAGAGTTTGACCTGCCATTTTTCTTTCTTTTCTCTTTTAAGTATGCCTTAACATCCACCAAAAGATGACTAAGTCACATGACTTCAAAAACCAATTACACTGCTGGCGGCGCCTGTGGCTCAAAGGAGTAGGGCCCCAGCCCCGTATGCTGGAGGTGGTGGGTTCAAACCCATTCCCTGTCAGAAACTGCAAAAACAAACAAACAATTACACTGCTTTACTGTAATTTGTGATGTTCAATCATAGCTGGCAGAATTTGTGCATTATACTGTTACAAAATAATCAGGGTAGTTGCTTCAAAGACATTGGGAGAAAGAAATTTAAGAACTATGTCAGAGAGAAAAAATCTTTGTTGAAAACAAATTACTTAATGTTTGTGTTTAATGATTATAATAGGTTTGGTATTCCCTGATACAATGTGATTGCTATTATTATGAAGAAAATTATGTGGGTCTGAATAAGTAATTCCTTGATAATTATGTATTTAAGAAAAATGACTAAATCAAGATATCCCCTGATATTAAGTACCTAATTATTTTGGTCCATTATAGTCTCATTGAAATTCCCTATGTTTGCAAGTCTGAAACATCCTTCATACAGGTGTGCAATTACCTTCTGTAGTAATTAATTATATCTCACTATAATTAAGTCAAGACATACTGTGTTTAATACTATAAGAATTAATATCAAAAGTAGAAAATGTACTGAGTAATGAAGAAAATAATTGTAATTTTAAGATTGTATTTCCTTGATATAAACCTACATTTATTCTTCTATATTAATTATTTCCACCCTATTATTATATAGAATTATATCACTTTTGATTTAAAAAAATCTGATGCGGGTGCCCTTGTGCCAATATTGTCTGCCATGCTCCCAGTAACATAGAAAAATTGCCTATTTCATAGTGTCACTATGGCACTGTATGTATACTAAATAAAAGGCTATCCAGTAGTACTGTTCATATAGCTTTTTACTGAGTTTTACACGTACCACATTTAGCCAATGAAAGATGATCACAAAGTTGATCTCATTCCTCTACCATTATGGAAACTATATGATATTGAAATATTACATGTTACCTCAAATCATATTTAGAAATATGCTAATACATGAATAAATAAATTAATTGATTCATTTTTGCAATAGGTGTCATAAATCATATTCTTCCTACCACCATGAGGGTTAGAAAGCAGTTCCAGAATATCTCAAAATTATTGACTAATGCCAAAAGTATTGGTTTTGTGGCTAATTAGGAAAAATAACTTTGTATTGCAGTTACTTAACTTCTTTAAACCTCATTCCCATATAGTTACATGACTCATTTCACGACTTTGTCCCTTGGGCTTAATGAAGAGTGAAAACACTTAGCTGTTGTGGATCACGTAGGTATTAGATAATTTTTCTTCCTTTCCCTCCTCACTTCCAGTGTGGTGGCAAAAATACTTAAGTTTGTCTCTAATTTGGTAGAGTACCTATATGTCCATTAATTTTAAAGTTTAAGATATCCATGTCTAGCTCATGAGATAATACTGATATTATATATGACATTATAATATTTAAAAACAAAGGTTTCATGAACATATCATGATAATGGGGACTTTACAATCCCATAAATAAATACATGTACATACATATTTTTTTTAATAAGATTCTCACCAAAAATTAGTGAGACATTTTCTTTAAATATATAGCTTTTAATTTATCACTTTATACTGATACTTCATACTGATATTTTTATCTCCTCAAGTTTAAGATAAAAATATCTAAAATCTTGACAGATAAAATTACTTTTAGTTTACCTTTTAATACCCGAATGATCTAGCAGACCAAGATCTACATATAACACAATCACTATAATCTCTGTCAATTAAAATATACTTTGTATATTCTGTGATATGTTGAGTGTCTGCACAGTGAGGTGTATAGGTACTTGCCTAGAAATCCTTGCCCGCACCTTCATCAAATAGCACCATATGCTTCTCCCTCACAGATTAATCAAAAATATTGGTAGTTAATTGTGCTTTTCGGTGTCTGCTTTGTCACTCCAGCCTGACAAATCGTGAGCCCTATGAGTAGAGAAGCACCTGTGTGTTTCTCATCAAGGCCTTTCATCTTGAGAGATGAATGTAAGTAGCCATGAATGGGTTTCTATGAATATATATTGGTGGGTTGTAAGTCAAAAACTTGCCAACCATTTAGCCACATTCTGAGATAATACAAATCTTAAAGGTCCTGTAGCCATAAAGAGATTTACCAGTGTAGAAATGTAGAAGGTAGCTGGCTTAGAGACATTAAATACTGATTTTTCTTAGAAAAAAAGAACCAATGTTATAGGTGAATAATCATAGCTTGAATGAATTTTTCAGAGAAAAGTGATGGAACCTTTCAGAGGGCACTGGAAGAAGCTAGGGGACAGAAAAGGAAGGAAGCCAGAGGCTGATGGAGATCAGACATGGGGGAATGCATATTCCAGGGGTGAGGGTGTTCTTCTGGCCCTTGCAGCACATTGCTGGTTTCTTAAGTACCACTAGACTTCTTAAGGGCATGGCTCCAAGTCACCAGCTTACCTTGGGTAGCTTGTTTCACCCTGGACCCAAGCTGTGGTGGTACATGTCCAGTTTGCTGTCCTCCAGTTAGGGAAGTTTTTCCTGCCCAGGGACCTTCAGTCCTTGTATCTTCGCATCATCCATTCCCCACAGACATTCCCCAGCGCTCACCTTGACTGCAGCAGCCACACAGGATGGCTAAACTCTAAGGAACTGCAGAATTCCCTGGCCTAACCTCTAGAGATTGCCAGTGCTGAGAGAAGGGAGAGTGCAGCGCAGCAAGGTAGCACCCCTTAGGACAAAGGAAAGCAGAGGATGAGATTTTCTGTTCCCATGAGCTCCCTGGTTGTGGGTATAGGGTGGCTGTCTCTTTCAGCAGAGACGCTGTTGTTGGGCTGGGCTGAGTGAGGGAGGACTGTGATTCTGCTTATTCATTTATTAAAAAATTTCAGAAATTTGGAAAATTTAATTTCAAAACTTCAAAATGATGTCCATTTTGAAGAATTAATTAACAATGGGATACATTAAAATAGTTAAGAAAGTCACATGTGGTATAAAGGGTAGATAGAGTCTGGGAAACAGTGACGAGATAGTGCTGTACTTTCAGACAGAAGGGAAAAGGAAGAACTTTCTTGCACGAAACCTCATTTCTGTAATATTTCATTCAGAAATATTTTTGAAAGAATATTTATTCTCATAGTTTCGGGCAGCTGTATTTTCACAGGGTTCATTAGTATCTTTTTTGTGAAAACTCTTTCTGAAATACAAACCATTAAGATAATTTGTCCTTCCTTTTTCCCTCCAAATTATGTTCATGTGGCTACTGAGAACAGGAGCAAGAGGGAATTTGAAACTGATTTTCTCCATGTTGCCAGAGGAGATGAGAATTTGAAACTGATTTCATCCCAGTTTCAAAATTCTATAGAAAAGCAATCTATTGCCATCATAATCAAATTTTAAATATTGACTTCTGTGTAAAAATGCAGTTTTTCTTTCAGTATTTATGGTCCAAAAAAATCTCTCTTACTATATATACATTATACACAGAGGAAGGCAGCATAATATATGTAATATTATTATCATGAGTGATGTAAAGTGGGATATTTAAATATTTTCACTTCAACTTTAAATATATTTCGATAGTTTACTTTGCTTTTAAAAATAAATGATTAACTATTTGAAACATTAGATTGTAAGAAATACAGATGTATTGAGAATAAAGAGGAATAAAGAAGGATCCTCAATTCCTACTACAGTTATAAATAAAAGAAAATATTTCACAAATTAATATTTATTTATATTATAATTTGAATATTAATAAATATATATTACATATGTAGTGTTTATTAAAACATAACTCATAAACTATGGACTATTTTTTAGTTTTTTTATAATTTAATTAATAACAGTTTTAGATATTAACTTACCTTGATCTTTGGTATATTTTTAATGGAATTAATTATTAAAGGTTATTTAGTGAACACTAATGATAAATAATTTTTACTGATAAAGTTAATTTTTTTTTAAATTAGTGTCCTTGATATTCTTGGTTTCAAAATGACAAATTTTTTCAAGATTAAAGATACAGTAATTTTCCAACTTCTTAAAACCAGGCATTTGGCCTGATTCATTTTCTAAATGTCCCAGGGACAATGTTAAAGATGTTGATCAAAGCTGTTTCCCAAAGTCAATTCGCATTATCTGTTACATAGCTTAATTATTTAACTATAAAAGGAAGACTATTTTAAAAGGACTTTTGAACAAAGAAAAGGAAGAAAGAACAGGAGGGAGAAATAAAAACAGAAGGAAAGAATAGAGGAAAGTAGGGTGAGAAAGAAAAAACTTTTGCATATGTTCAAAGAAAAATCTAAATCATTGTTAAGAATTCAATTTGGTTATTGTTAACATAAGATACAAAATAAAATGCTATGCTTTGATTACAAGGGTGAAAGATCTCTTGTAAGGTAACCAAGTCCTAGAAGCTTATATTCTCATCTTGGAGACTAAGAGTAAACAATTAGACAATTAAAACATATGTTATGATTTCAGGTAGGGTTGATAAAGAAAAATAATTCATTGTTGTTGCAGTTTGGCTGGGGCCAGGTTTAAATCCGTCACCCTCGGTATATGGGGCTGGCGCCCTACCCACTGAGCAACAGGTGCCGCCCAAGAAAAAGAATTTAAAGGGAGCTATTAGAGAGTACCTAGGGAAGAAAGTGATAAATTTACTAGCTAGAAATCTGAAAGATGAGTGTGCAAGTAGACGGAAACTAGAACTGTTAGGACCCCATGGCCCTTAGTAAGGTATTTGGTTATCATTTTTGTGTGTGCTGTAAAGTAATTAGAGGGTCTTAAGCAGAATTTATGATATGGCTTATATTTTAAAAATATAACTTTACTAGAATGGAAACAGGGAACTGATTAAAGGTCCACTCCATGTTGCCAGAGGAGATGAGAATGCACTAGGAAGTGTGTTCATGAGATATTGGCAAAACACAGTAATGATTTGGTTATTCAGTCTAAGAGAAAGGATTAATAATCACCCCTAAATTTTGAGACAGAGCACCTCAGTAAAAGGTGGGACCATTAAATGAGAGTGGAGGAAGTACACATTTGGAAGAAAAAAGAAATCATTATTTTGGTTTTGGATGTATTTAGGTGAACATAGACTATATGTCAACTGTGTAGTTGACAATTGTATTTACTAGTTTAAACTTTCAAGGTTGAGAGTTTATCTAGAAATTAAAATTCAGGAGTTATGAACAAATAGAAGAAATACAAAGACTTTAAAGATATTTAGGGACCGGGAGGGATCCTTAGGAGCTAAAGTAGAGGTAGAGAAGTTAGACATTCTTGTGACGGAGCCAGGGAGAACTCCAACATGTTATGACCTATCCAATCCTTGTTCTCCCACTTCCTACACATGAGAATAGTGCCAAACCCAGGGGGTTTGGTTATTTGTTTGTTTCACTCTTTCTGAAGAATGCAATGCTGTAATGCAGTTTCTGGGTTTGAAGTCAAACTTTACCACATACTCGTTCTCTTCTTGAGTTGTTTACTTTACTTCTAGGACTCAAGAGATTTAGAAGGCATAAGCATTGAAAGGGTTCCAGTGCTTTGTAAGCACTTGTGAAGCATTATAGTGCTTTCACCCCGTGTCACCCTCTAATAGTTCGAAATAAAATTCATCTAAACTCTAATGTAAGTGAAGATATTCAACAACATTTTGACCATTCTATTATAATCAGCTTGTTTCCTTGTGAGATTTTTCAAATTTTAATTTATCTTTTTAAAAATGCAACTTTTGTTTTGTTTGTTGTTCTGACTTATCTGGGCCTTTCTTTGGAATAATTCAGCATTTTTTAACTCCCTTTAAGCCTCCAATTTGTTAGCTATAAAATGAGTACACACCTCATCATTAGTATAGTTCTTGCACATAGCACTCAATAAACATTAGCTATTATTATTTTATCATTATTATTATTAACTTCATTATTAAAGTTATCTTAAAGAATTGTTATTATTGGAAAAGGATTAATTTTAGTTATTTATGTTTCTAGCATGGTAATCAACACAGAATAGATGGTAAATAGTTTTTGTTTCCTTCTCTTCTATACCCATTCCTCTACTTTACCATAATCCTAGCACTTTATCATTCTCTCAGTGTCTAAGAATTAAAGTAAGTACAATGAAAAGAAACTTGTGATTGTTTCAGAAGATATACTGTTCAGGAGACACTGGCACTTTGGGAGGCAGAGGTGCTTCACATAATTAAAGGAAAGTGAGAAGGTGCCCATGGCAAACATTAATTTTTCTCTTACATGAATCATTTTAAAATGAAATAAAAATAAATAAATATTCAGCAACTTTTTTTTATTATAGATAAAAATATGCACCATGGATGTGGCCCGACCCATTACCCTCCCTTCACCCAAACCTTCCCCCTCCCTTCCCCTTCCTTGGTCCTTTCCCCATAGTCTTTTGGTATAGTTGGGTTATAGCCTTCATGTGAAAGCTATAGTTTAGCTTCATAGTAGGGCTGAGTACATTGGATACTTTTTGAAATTCACAAAGAAATAGGATCGTGGTCAGCCTCTTTGGGTTTTGGAGGTAAGGTATTCCACAGCTAAGAACATTGCTTCAGCTCTCATATCAAATGGTAGAGAAGGTTGCCAGTGTGAAGTGGGAGGCAGAGCTGGAAAGGGTTCTGCAGCAGATCCCAGACGCAGGACAAGCAGCTCTGCCCCTTGAATGATGCAACAGGCGCTCTGATGTTAAATGTTGTATTAGTAAGAAGGGAAGCAGTAGGGAGCTTATTACAATTAACTCAGGTCTTGGAATTGAGGAGCAAGTTAATGCCATTTGCAGCAAAGAATTTTATGGCTTTTGGGAAAGAGCTCCTGGCCTGTCTTAGGAATCTCATGAAGAAGGAATGCTTGCACAGGGGGTATCTTGTGACCACACATCCAGGCGTGCCCCTAATAAGCTGGGTCCAGTCAGAGCCTAGTAAGTGAAGTTCAAAGGTAGAGCAGTGCCGGGAGCCAAAACCTAAGAAAAAGCTTATCAGGAAAATTTACAGCCAGAAAGTATTTATGTGCGGATAGGGCATTGTTACCGTTGGTTCCAGGAACTAAAAACATCTTTTTCACTCCCTTGCCCCCTACCCTAGGTCCCTGTTGAATTAGCCCCGCAGGTCGGGTCAGAGCAGCAATCTAAAAACTGCACCCTGAAGGCATGAACCGGCCACAGTCCAAATGTATATAAAGAAAAGCTTCTTTTCTACTTCTCATGAAGTAATCAGTGCCAACAGGTTGATGTGTATCCTTCACAGCTCTCCCTATGTTCATACACACCTGCATTTGTGTGTGTATTTCATCATCACACAGGCTTTCACTTTACAGAAAACCATGACCCGTGCTGCACAAGGAACTGCAACCTGATGTTTTTCACCTAACAGTGACTGCAAACAGCTGTTCCCCCCAGGTCATTCCATTAATACCTAATTTATTCTTTTTATTAGCTGCACAACACTTTAAAGAAATAATATACTTTTTTTTTCTTTAATGAAGAAAATGAAGTTTTCTCTATTTTATTTACCTCTTCACATAATGCAATATACGGCATCTTTATGCATTGGCATTTTTATATCTCTGCAGTCGAGATTTCTAAAAGAGGGGATTCTGAATCAAAAGTCATGCAAATTTATCATTGTTAAGTGGAAACTACCAAATTTGTAGAAATGGAGCTATTCCAACTGCCAGCAGGGAATAAGGAGTGTTCACAAAGCCACATAGAAACCTCCCCATCACTGGTGCTAGTCATGTTCCACCTGCTTTGAAAGGCAAGGCATGGGCCACTTAATTTTTCTTCATTTACCTGACCAATAATGATACTGAAATCTTTTGCATGTATTTCTGGAAATTTGCATTCCCATTTCGGTGAATTGCCTACTGAACCGTAGGCAATGGTTCATTCATTGAACCATTTACCTATTCTTTTTCTATTTGATGCAAATTTGTTGTTATTTTACAAATACTGGGAATGTTATCCCATCGCTTGGCACACATGCACAAGTACTTTTTCTCATTTCATTATTTGCCTCTTAACATTGTGTGTAGTGTTTTGATTTTTCATTTGTTACTTTTAGTACTCATATCTGGTATAAATATCCTCAAGATTATACAACTATTCACCTATGTTTCCTTCTGGTATGTTTTTACATTTATATTTTCAATCGATCTCTATTATTTTGAAACCTCCCCCCACAATGTCCCAGAGAATAACTATGAGGCAGAAAACAATTCAAGAACTTAGCTATATTGATTAGTTTGATGTAACCGTTCCAAATTGTATTTAAAAAATCAACACATCATACCCCACAAAAGCATAAATGTATTCATGATCTATGTGTATATGACTTGATAAAAGGGAAAAAAAAAAAGGACTTACCCATTTTTTAAAATAATCTGTGAACTGGTAGTACTAGGACTTACCACATCTTTTAATAACAGTCCAGTGTTATTTTAAGTATATGTTTTGCACCAACTTCTATGATTACCTGCCTATTAGAAAGTTTTTCCTCTCAAACTTTCTCCTGAATGCTTCCTTCACCTCCTTGTTCCTCAAGCTGTAGATAAGAGGGTTCAGCATGGGGATTACCACAGTATAAAAGAGAGAAATCATTTTATTGATATCCAGGGAAGACCTTGAACTAGGTCCAACATAGATAAAGAAAAGAGTCCCATACAGGATAGAGACCGTAGCAAGGTGAGAGGAGCAGGTGGAGAAAGCTTTCCGCCTCCCTACAGTAGTCTGGACCTTCAGGATGGCCACGAGGATGTAAGCATAGGAGACCACAATGATCAGACCAGTGAGCACTCCTACAGCTCCAGCCAGGGTGAAAAGCACCAACTTGTTGATCCAGGTGTCTGCACATGCTAGAGAAAGTAGTGGAGAAATATCACAGAAAAAGTGGTTGATAACATTAGGACCACAGAAGGGTAAGCAAAACGTGAAAATTGTATGAGTCATAGTGCTTGTAAGAGCCATGGCATAAGGCCCTACAACCAGCTGCATACAGACCCGATGAGACATAATGAGTGTATACAACAAGGGCTTACAGATAGCCATATACCGATCAAATGCCATGGCAGCGAGGAGAAAACACTCCGTTGCCACAAAGAGGCCGAAGAACCACATCTGTGCAGCACAACCCAGGAAGGTGATGCTTTTTTTCTCTGCAAAGATATCACACAGCATCTTAGGAGCAATGGAAGAAGAGGAACAAATATCTACAAAGGACAAGTGGCTAAGAAAAAAGTACATAGGAGTGTGGAGTCTGGGATCAATCCATATGAGAACAATCATGCCTATGTTGCCCACTAGGGTGATAAGATAAACTAACAGAAACAGGATAAAGAGGACGGTCTTCTGACAAAGACGCTGTGTAAGGCCCACGAAGAAAAATTCAGTCACTATTGTCTGATTCTTATCTCCCATTGTTATGTTGTAATCTGTCATAAGAAAAAGAAATGTTTTTATTCAAAAAAAAAAAAAATCCCTAACAATTACAAGTAATTTTTAAGCCAATGACAAATTATTTTAAACAGGTCTATAACAGACAACTGTCAAATAATGCCAAACTGGGAAATAACATTCCTATATACTAGATCTGAGCAGTTGTGCAAAGATCCTGTGTAAACTTGAACAATTTACTCTTGATCTTTTTGGATCTCCCATCAATGATCATCCAACTATGTAACCTAAAACTCCTTCAGATTACAAAATTATATATGAAATGAGCGTTACTGCCCATATTTCATGTTATTGTATGATAGATTAATAAAAACCAGTTAGGAATACCTTTAAATGAATAATGTAAAAACCAATGAGATGTTCAGATACTAACATCAGACATCAGAAAAAGGTTAATCAGGGGAGTTTCTATTCTTAATGAATGATCAGTAACATCCTAATGTCAAGACACCGTTTATGCATGTTGTGTATCAACCTATTTCCCCGTATAAATAGATGTGGAAAAGATACACAGTTGATTGCTCTTCATTCTAAAATAGAAACAGAAGAGAATTTTTCATGCTCATGAAGGGCTGCCATTAAAGAGACAGAAAAGATTCCTCCCTGACAGATGTGAAGTCAAAGGTTTCATCAAGAACCAAGATGACAATATGACAGATTGAGAGCAAAAAGCAGGCAGCTAGAAATTTCTCCCAACCACATAATTTCAATAAATGAATATGATGACATGGAAGGAATTGAGAGGCCTTGACTTTGAAATAATGAGATCTGGCAAATGTTGTACAGAGACTTGTGATGGAAATTATACAGACAATTAAGTCTGAGCTACAATAACAAGGAATTATTATAGACTTTCCCATATTTTATATAAATTTCTTTTAAGGCACCTATCCTAAATTCTATGGCACAATCATCAATTATGGTAATAATACATATAAATGTCAAATGCATAGTAATTTATAGAGGGGAAACCCTCAAGAAAATGTTATGTTTGTGACTCATTAGTCAAAGAAAAGCAAATAAAACTACATAAAATTTGTAGATCGTTGTGTAGGATAATTTATATGAAGAAAAATCTGGTTTAAACATCAGAATTTCAACTAATGTCTTCTGTAAGTAAAATAAAAACAACATACCCCTATTGAGTTATATACTAATTAATATGTAAGCTCAATATATATTTTCAATTAGTTAGTAGTGAGTACATCTAATTGATTTATGATTATCATTATTATTTGCTTCCTGCTGTGGGTAGTGTATTTTCAGCAGTCCCAAAGATAATTATAGGCTTATGCTGAAAGCATTATTAATTGCAGAAATATTTTTGTTTATGCTCATTCAAACATGTAGAGATGGGTGTGTGGCAATAAGGGACAGTAATGACTGCTTCTAGTTTTAGTTCAATTGTTATTAATATTTTTTAACTTATTTTATTGTAAGTCATTTTGAATATTCTATAAAATGAAGAGGATGATCTACATGGCTTTCAATAAGTAGGCTCTTAGAATTCTTCATGGACATTACAGTATCTCTCTTTTTATTTTATAGAATAATTTATTTTTAATTGACAAATAAAAAAATTGTTCTCATGCACAACATAATATTTTGAAATAAGTAGACATCGTAGAATAGCTAATCAAGCTAATTAACATATCATTACCTCACACACTTGTCTTTTTTGTTGTGAAACACAAAATCTCTGTTAGCAATTTTGAAGAACACCTTATTATTCACACCTTATTATTTCAGTATTAGAAAAAAAAAACAGAAAATTTAAATGTTTAGCCTCATAAAGATGTGAAAAAATTACAAAATCTACTCTCTTTAGAGAACCTGAGATGGGATGCTTTGTTCTCAAAGTTCAAACTAATCTCAAGTTTTCTCTAATATAGTTCAAAAAAATTATGTTTATATTATCCAAAACACAGTGTACTCACTTCCTGAAGGCAAGCCTTTATGTGTCATTCTTAACTACTTCCAAGGAAATGCTCATTTGCTAGAAGTAAAGACGGCAGATTTATCTTCCTTCATGGTGGTAACTTTCCTGAGAACCGTGACTTTCTAGGCACTCACTTGCTGAAGAAGACAAATGCCCCATCTTAATGAGCCTGGGAGGGAGGAGATACTTTTGGACCTGCACATGCATTCACATACTGCATAGAGTAAGAGACATTTTCTTGGGAATTTTTAGTAATTTAGAGTCAGGCCTCCAAAGAATATAAATCTCAAGGGCTTCCACCTGAAGGGACAAAATTAAAAGGATCTCAGTGGCATCTGGTCCAAGTATTGCTTCCTCACTGTATTTTCTCTCAAAAAAATAATTCCAGAGAAGTGTGTGTGTTTGTGTGTGTGTGTGTGTGTGTGTGTTTTCTCCTTCAGGATCTTCTATACTAAAGGGACCCCTCTCCTCCGTCACTGGGAAATGATGCTCTGGGCAGCCCAAAATAGTTGTGATGTAGTAGTTTGCTGTTTAGATTTTGGAACCACATCAACTGGGTAAAATCTCAATTCCACATTGTACTAGCTATGACTCACCCTATTAACACAATGTAACTCACCATATTAATATAATGAAAAGAGAAAACATGATCATTTCCATAGATAACAATAAAAAAATTGAAATTTCCAACACATCTCTAGTGAAAACGTTTAGCAAAATAAGAGTAGAAGACAACTTTCTCAACTTGATACAAAGACAATTAACCAAAACAGACAAAATAAAAATGCTTACAACTAACATCAGGCTTAAGAGTGAGTGATTTTTCCCGAAGATCTGGAATAAGAAAAAAAAATGAACTCTCTTTCTTTCTATTCAGCATCGCACTTGAAGATACAACAAGTGCAATAAGGCAAGAAAAAGAAAATAAAAACCCAACAATATGAGGGGAATAAGTTGTCTTTATTTACAGATAATATAATCTTTTACGATGAAGATAATCTTTTATGCTGTAATCTTTTATGCTGAACACAATATGCTGAAAATAGAAGCTTTGAGAAGTAATAAATCAGTTACCAAAGTTAAGGGATACAAAAGAAATATATGAAATCTATTGTATTTCTATTTACTAGCAACAAGCATCAAAAATTGAAATAAAAACAATAACATTTACAAAAACATCTAATATTTACAAAATGGAGTGATAAATCTGACAAAATGCTTGATATCTATACAGTGACCACTATAAAATGCTGCTGAGAGTAATTTTAAAATCTACTAAATGAGTAGGTGACCATGTCCATGAATTGGAAGATTCAATGTTGTTAAAATGTCAAATTAATCTGTGCATTCAATGCAATCTCAAACAGAATTCCAGAAATATTTTTGTTAATATTAACATAATTACCCTAATAATTAGGGATTCTGAGAATTTTTCTTATGTTTATTGGCTATATCTATCTATATATATTATTTTTGAAAACTTCTATTCATGTCTTTGCCTATTTTTAAATGGAGTTATTTGATTTCTTCTTGCTGATTTGCTTTGCAGATTCTTGCTGAGTTTTTTTGTAGATTCTGATTATTAGACCTTTATTGGATATATAGCTTGTGAATTTTCTCTCCTATTCTGTAGATTGTCTATTTGCTCTATAGATTATTTCTGTTGGTGTGCAAAAGGTTTTTAATTAAATCTTAACCTGTTTGTTTATTTTTATTGTTTCTATGATTGGCATTGTTAACTTCTTCATAAATTCTTTGCCTAGGCTGATATCTGGAAGAATATTTCAAACATTTTCTTATAAAATTCTTAAGGATTCATGCCTTAAATTTAAGTCTTTTGTCCATCTTGAATTAACTTTTATTGAGTGGTAAGAGAAATAGAGCCTGTTTCATTCTTCTGCATGTAGCTATCCAATTTTCCCATCAGCATTTACTGAATAGTGTTTCTTTTGCCCAGGCTGTCTTGTTCTCTGCTTTGTCCAAGTTCAGTTAGCTGTATGTGGATGGTTTTATATCTGAGTTCCATTGGTTTATGCCTCCATTTTGTACCAATACCATGCTGTTTTGGCTACTATATTCTTATAGCAATAGCCTTGTGGTAATGTGATGCCTCCACATTTATTCTTTTTTCTTAAGATTTCTTTGGCTAGTTAGTCTCTTTTCTGGTTCCAACAAAACATTGAATTATATTTTTCTAGCTCTATGAAATATGACTTTGGTACTTTGATGGGGATTGCATTTAACCTGTAAATCACTGTGGGAAGCATGCATTTTAACAATATTGTTCTACTGATCCATGAGCGTACGTTTTTCCATTTCTTTGACTCGTGTGCAATGTCCTTCCTCAGTGGTTCATAGTTCTCTTAATAAAGATCTTTCACCTCCTTTGTTAAGTATATTCCTAGGTATTTATTTTTTCTGTAGCTAAGTAAATGGTATTGAGTCTTTGATTTGACTCTCAGTTTAACTGTTATTGGTGTGTATAGGAACAATAATGATTTCTGTACATTGAATTTGTAACCTGAGACTTTGCTGAGTTCATTTCTCAATTCCTGATGTCTCTTGATGGAGTCTTTAGGGTTTCTAGATATATGATCATATCATCAGCAGAAAACAATAGTTGAACCACCTGTCTCCCAGTTTGAATATCCTTCATTTCTTTCTCTTCCTGATTTCTCTGGCTGGGATTTCTAGCACTATGTGTTTAATACAAGTGGTGACAGTTGCATCCTTATCTTGTTCCAGCTCTAAGTTGGAATGGAGATTCAGTAGTTTGTTGGCTGTCATTTGTCATATATTGCATTTATAATCTTGAGATACATTCCTTTTATGCCTAAGTTGTTGAGGGTTTTTGTCATGAAAGGGTGTTGAATTTTGTCAAATGTTTTTCTGCATCTATTTAGGTGATTCTATGTTTTTCATTTTGTTTCCCTTTATATGGTGAATCACATTTATTGATGTATATAATTAAACCATCCTTGCATCCGGGGGATGAAGCCTACTTGCTCATGGTTAATTATTTTGATGATGTGCTATTCAATTCATTTTGATAAAATTGTATTGAAAACTTTTTGCATCTATATTCATAAAGGATATTGGTCTGTAGTTTTCATTTTTTGTTGTGTTTTTTCCTGGCATTGGTATTAACGGGAGACTGCCTTCATAAAATGAGGTGAGAAGGAATTCCTTCTTCTCTATCTCATAAATAATTTCTGCAGTATGGGTCCCAGCTGTTCTTTATAGGTATGATAAAATTCAACTGTAAATCTACCTTATCTGGGGCTTGTCTTTGTTGAAGATTGTCTATTGCTGTTTCAATCCCATTTCTCATTATTTGTCTGTTCAGGAATTCTATTACTTCCTGATAAAGTCTTGTTAGGTTGTGTATTTCTAGGAATTTGTGCATTTCCTCTATGTTTTTGACTTTATGTGCCTAGAGACTTTCATAGTACTCACAGATGATATTTTGTATTTCTGTGGTGTCGGTTGTAATAATTTATTTTCTTTTTATATTGAGCTAATTTGGGACTTTTCTGTTCCTGGTTAATCTAGCAAGAATTCTATCATTTTTGTTCATCTTTTAAAAGAACAAATTTTTTATTTCATTCATGCTTTATATTTTTGTTTGTTTGTATTCCATTTTAGTTTAGATATTTCTTTTTTTCTATTGTTTTTGGCTTACTTTGCTCTTCCTTCTCTAATTTCTTGAGATTTGTTATTTAATTGTTAATTTGTGATGTGATTTTTCTATCTTTTTTATGTAGTAATTTAAGGCTATATATTTTCCCCTTATGGCTTCTTTTCTTGTATCCCAGAGATCTAGGTAGCTTGTGTTTCCTTTCTCATTCAGCTCGAAGAATCTCTTTATTTTTATCTAAATTTCATTTTTGACCCAATAATCTTCCAGGTTGTTTAATTTTCTTGACTATGTATAGAATTGAGTTACTCTTGGGGTTGATTTCTACTTTTATTCCCCTGTGGTCTGAGAAGATATTTGGTATAGTTTCTATGTTTTTTTTTAATTTTTTGAGACATGTTTTTTGGCCTAAGATAAGATTCACCTTGGAGGATGTCCCAAATGCTGATGAGAAAACTGTATATTCAGTAGTTTTAGGGGGAAATGCTCTGTAAAAGTCTGTTAGTCCCATTTGTTCCAGAGTTCCACTTAAGTTCAGTGTTTATTTATTTTCCGTTTGGATGATCTTTCCAGTTCTGCCAGTGGGGTGTTGATGTCCCCAACAATTACAATGCTGCTATTAACTTCCTCACTTGGATCTAGTGAAGTTTGTTTAATGAATCTGGACACTCCTAAGTTAGGTGCATAAATATTTAGGTTTGTTATGTTTTCTTTTTTTAATTGCTCCCTTTACCATTATATAATGACCATCTTTGTCTTTCTTTACTATTTCTGATTTAAAGTCAATTTTATCTGATATGAATATAGTGTATACCTTCTTTCTTTTGGTTTCTACATGTGTGAAATATTTTTTTTTTTCAATCCTTTCAACCAAGAGTCTGTGTGGGTCCTTATGAGTTAGATGTGTTTCATGAAGACAAGAGATACTTAGGTTGTATTTTTTTATTCATTCAGCCAGTCTGTGTCTCTTGAGTGGAACTTGAACATTGTTTACCTTAATTGAAAATTGATATATTGGCTGATATTCTGTTCATTCTTTTGGGTAATGCCTTATTGCTTTGGTTTTCCTCTTGTGCTATTTTCTTTATGAAAGCTCTGAGCTTCAGCATTTGGGTGGCTCTACACTGGTGGATGACTATAGTGCTGATCTATGTATGATGTGATTCTGAGTATTTCATACAGGACAGGTCTGTCATGACAAATTCTCTCAGTGTTTCCTTGTATGGAAGCCTTTACTTCTTTTTTCTTTACTCAGTTTTGCAGAGACAAAATTCTAGGCTGGATCTTGTTCTGTTTAGGAAGACTGAAGATGGGACCCCCAATCCCTTCTGACTTGTAAGGATTTTGTTGAGAAATTTGCAGCTAGCATCATGGGTTTTTCTTTGTAAGTTACTTGATGTTTTTGCCACATGGCTCAAAGGAGTTCCCCCAGCTGTGTTGACTTTGGCCAGTGTGATGACTAATGTGTCTTGGGGATTGCCTCTTTGCAATGAATCTCCCAGGTGTTTTTTGAGTTTCTTGTACCTGGATGTCTAAATCTCTAGCCAGACCAGGGAAGTTTTCCTCAATTATTCCCTCTCTTATATAGATTTTCCAGATATTGTGCATTTTCTTCTTCACCCTCAAGGATGCCTATGATTCTTATATTTGACCATTTTACAGAATCCCATATTTCTTGTAGGATTTACTCAATCCTCTAAATTCTCTGTTCTTTACTCTTGATTGAGTTAATTAAAATGAATTGTCTTCAGCTGATGTGCCTGAGCGGGCACTAGCCTTCCCTTTTAAAATCATTCATTTCGTCTGCAGTGCTGCCTCTGCATCATTGACCAAGTAGCCCAGTGGACAGCAACATCTGGCGCAGTGAGCAGGGTACAGCTGGCCGGAACCTGGTCAACTTTCTACTGGATCTCTGGTCTCCGACCTTAAGAAGAAAATGAGTTCTGGTTCCCAGACAAATTCATCAAACTCTGGCATGACCATCCGGTTTGCTGTCCAAGACAGGCCAGGAACTTGACAGTACGAATGTCCTCCCTGACACTGGAGGACAGAGAGATCTGGCAAAGCCAACGACCTGTCCAGAGGATGTGGCACAGGAGAGAACAGACCCCATTCCCTCAGATGACATGGAGAGGGCTTTCTCAACTATGCAGTGAAGCATGAGCAATAGTGATTTTGTGCGCCAGGTCGGGGGTCTGGCTGCCAGGAAAATGATGAGGTCATGGGAAGAATTCCCCGCAATTTTGATTCTTGCAAATGTGGCTCGGAAGATGATGAGGAGGACCAAGTGGTTTATCAGTCTATTGATAGCAGCAATTCTTGTGATTATAGCCATCACTGCTTCTTCAGCCGCTGCTGGAATAGCCCTTACTGAATCTGTAAAGACTGAAAAATTTGTATCTAATTGGCATAAAGATGCAGAAAGGTTGTGGGTTACTCAAAAACAAATTGACACAGAAATTCATAATGAGCTAGCTGATTTAGAACAAACAGTAGTTTTGTTAGGAGATCAATTGTATAATTTAGAAAAACAAATGAAATTGAAATGAGATTGAAATATTTCTTCTTATTGTGTTTACTCTTGTTTTTTATAATGAAACTTTATTTCCTTGGCATAAAGTCAGGAAACATTTGCTAAACCATGAAAATTTAACTGCCAATATTATTGAATTACATCAGGTATACAGCACATTTCAACAAAAATTAGAAGAAATCAATGGAGATGACATATTGCAAGCTATTTCTAATGGAATTGCCCAACTTAACACATTAGATAAGATTCATGCCTTGTTTGGAACCTCCACGGGTACACGGTCCCTGTTTTGCCTCATAATTTTTATATTTTATATCATTTGCAAAAAAGTCCAACAGATAAAGAAAACTAGTGATCATAATGCTGCTGCCATTTTGGCTATGACAGCAGTGCAGGCAAATAGTCATTAATTAGAAAGGGAAAAATGAAGGGGCATAGTCCACTTCAACCTTGTAAGGTGAATCAGTTTCATTTGTGCTCCTTAAGGTACGAGGCCCTGAGAAGGAACATTTCCAGTCCTTGGGCTAGATGTGAGGGGGTTTTTTTATTAATATTAAATCATAGTTGTGTACATTAATGGGATCATGAGGCACCATATACTGGTTTTATAAACAGTTTGACACATTTTCTTCACACTGGTTAACATAGCCTTCCTGGCATTTTCTTAGTTATTGTGTTAAGACAATTATATTCTACATTTACTAAGTTTCACATGCACCCTTGTAAGATGCACCGCAGGTGTATTCCCACCAATCACCCTCCACGCAGCCTCCCCCCTCCCTTCCCTCCCTCTCCCCCACTCCATATTCTTAGGTTATAACTGAGTTATAGCTTTCATATAAAAGCCATAGGGCTGAGTACATTGGATACTTTTTCTTCCATTATTGAGATACTTTACTAAGAAGAATGTTTCAGCTCCATCCATGTAAACAAGAAAGAGGTAACGTCTCCATCTTTCTTTAAGGCTGCATAATATTCCATGGTGCACATATACCACAGTTTATTAATCCATTCATGGATCGATGGGCATTTAGGCTTTTTCCATGACTTAGCAATTATGAATTGGGCTGCACCTGGCTCATCATCTTTAATCATCAGAAAAATGCAAATCAAAACTACCTTGAGATAGCATCTAACTCCAGTAAGATTAGCCCATATCACAAAACCCCAAGACCAGATATGTTGGCGTGGATGTGGAGAAAAGGGAACACTTCTACACTGCTGGTGGGAATGCAAATTAATATATTCCTTTTGGAAAGATGTTTGGAGAACACTTAGAGAATAAGTGCCATTCAATCCTATAATTCCTCTACTAGGTATGTACCCAGAAGACCAAAAATCACATTACAACATAGATGTGAGTTTTGGGGGATAGTCTCCCCGAGCTCACAGAAGCAGCCTTGCTGAGAAATGCAGGCATTTGTGCCTTAAAGGAAAGAATGTGCCTGAGGGTCCCACCAAGTTGCAGCTGGGGACAGATCCTCTGCCTGGGGCAATGGACTATTGCACTTAATTTCCTACCTCTATTTACACTATAACTTTCAGTTAGTCATATAGGGAAGTAGGCAAACAGAATAGACAACCCAGTGGCTTTGTGGTTTATCTCCAAACGTGACAATCTTAGTTTAAAAAGGTGTATATGTACTTCGCTGCATTAACGCTGATAAGGAATCTTTATGACAGTTTTGTTAACTTTTGTCTTCTTTATTCTTGGATTATTGTTATCTGATGAGCTTGGATATATAAGAAAGTTAATAAAGACAAGTGATTGCTAATGTGCTTGAGCAAGCACCAGCCATCTCTTTTAAAAAAAAAAAAAAAAAAAAAGAATTGTCTTCAAGCTCTGCGAGTCTCCTTTCTGCCTCATCTAGTCTATTGTTAAATTTTTCCCCTGTGGTTTATATTTCGTTAAGTAAATTTTTCATTTCCAGAAGCTCTGTTTGTGTTTGGTTAATATGTTAATCTCTTTTGCAAATTTTTTATTCATTTCCTGAATAGTTTTTCTGGTTTCTTTGAGTTGGTTTTCCTTTTTCTCTTGGATTTCATTGAGCTTCCTTAAATTAATACTTGGGATCCTTTATCTGTCATTTTAATATTTTCATTTTGGCAGGTATCCATTACTAGAGATCCATTATTCCCTTGCAGGTGTCCTTTCTCTCAGATTTTTCGATTTACAGACATCTTTCACTGATTCTTTCTCATCTGGAGCAAATGATATTCTTATTCTTGGTTTCTTTTGTTTAGATGGGGCTTTATTTTTCCTCTCCATTCATAAGTATATATCTATAGCATATGTTGGAACTTTTGGTTTTGATTGTGGGTGCTGTGATAGGGGTCTACATTCTGGATGGATACCTTGATTATAGACATCCTTAGTCCAGTGGTTTTCTCAGTTGCAAGTGTTTGTAGGCTGTCCCAGTAGTGAGCCATGTCTTGTGTGGAAAATTCTATATATTTCTTTGATGAAGGAGAATGGAGGTTTTTGAGAACCTTTCACTTTCCCCAGCCCTGTGGTCTTCTTAATGGTGTGAATTGTATTGGCATGTTCAATTTAATCTCTGAGACACCAGGTGGTGGTTGTGGGTAAAAACTATACCCTGTATGATTGAGTTAGTAAATGCTATACAAGGGTTGCAAAATGACCCTGTTGATAGGTGGTGCTTGCCAGAAGGAACAAGCTTCCGTATTGCTTGGGGGGCCTCTAACCAGCTCTTGCTCTTTAGGAAAACCATTTAAGTGGGTGGGGCCCTTGAATTTCCATAGGCATCCTTATTCTTGGCCACAGCAGAGGAGGGTGGGGAATGAGACTGAGTGGGGATGGGTTGTGTGAACTTGCCTTTAGGCTCCTGAAAAATGGTAAGGTGGCTGTTTCAGCAGGGGTCAAAGTTCTGCAGCCAAGCTTCAGGGAAAGCCTCTAGGGAGGGGCTGAAGTGGTTCCACCAAACCAGAAAATCTGCTTGTAGAGGTGGAACCCATCTGAGATTCACAATCTGGCTGTCTGCTGCAGAGCTCACTCTTCACACCCCTCCTGTGCTCTGCAGTCTCTCTGTAGCTTTTCCCAGCAGGCAGAACCTCAAACTAGCTAGGCTCACCCATGAAGGTGGGATAGGCTTGGGACTTTCCTGTCCAGGATCCCACCTTGGACTGAGAACATGGCTTTCCTAAGGGGTGGCAGGGAGAGGTACTCCATAAGTGTGCTGTGGTTGGATTCAAACTTCACTCTCTTTCTAGTTCACCCCACACAGTTTCTCTTGCCTCCTGACACTAATTCACACATCTCCATTCCATAAACCTAAGTCCTGGTGGTACAGTATTTTTCCATGTGGGCCTGTCCCCAGAGCCCCAAAGATCAATTCCTGACCAAGCCAGGGAGAAGCATGTTGGTCCTGAGTTGCCTACAGCATGCTCAAGCAGGTTTAATGTCCCTCTGCTTTGAAGTGTGCCCTGCTCTGATGGAGCAGGTGAGCAAGTGACATTGGGGAGGACTGGCAATCAGGGATCTCACAATCTGAGCAACCCTTAGTCCACTGCAGGTCTTTAAGAGGAAAGGTTTAGGCTCCATTATGTATAGAAGCTCCCATGTGGGGAAGCAGCAGCAGCTCCTGAAAAACTTGCTCAAGCATCTTTTATGGGCAGGGGAAGGGAATGAGAGGAATGAGAGCCTGGATGGAGTAAAACTAGCACTCTAGTCATCTCTGTCTCTCTCTCCAGGAACAGACCACCCAGAATGTCCAGGTACCAGGGTACCACTGATCCCCTGGGATGTACTAGCCCTTGCAGCTGTCTCATTCTGGTTCAGAGTTGGGAAATGTTTGTGTGGGAACAAACAAGATGAAGTGAGGTGCTGAAGTCCCACGGAGGGCAAAGTAGCACAGTGAGTGTAGAAACAATATGGTGCCTGCCATCTTGACTAAAGTATGTGATGATGGGAAAATGACTCCAAGGCACCTTGCACCCTGGTGCTTTGTCTTCAAGAAGTTCCCAGTTCACTGGTGGCAACAGTTTGGGGGCTTTTAGTAGTAGAAAGTCTCCCCAACAGCTCAGGAGCTTCCTGAATGCCAGAAACGTGAGAGACCTAGAAATAAATAGCTCCACCTACCTTTTATGCTGGACCCCAACCCTATGAGGGTTGACCTCTGCTGATGCCTTGTTTCTCCTTGTTCTGCTCTCAACTTCTCATGGGAACTCTTATAGCTCCTGGCACTTCCCCCTGTAGTTACACCCAGTCTATAATTGTTTGTTCATTGTTTCCTTTTTCATCTAAACTTTTTCTTCCTAAGATGATCTGACAGCTGGTGTCTCTGGTAGGCCATCTTGTCTCCCATTATAAGGTCTTAAAGTAAACTTTTGAATAACTACCTCTGCACTACCAATGAATGATTTGAATGATTGCTGAAGGAGTTAATTCTATAAATGTAGATGTTTTGGACAAAATGTTTATGTCCCCCCAAAATTCATGATGCTATTAGGTGGTGGGGCCTTTGGCAGTTGATTATTATCTCCTGAGGATAAGACCCTCATGAATGGGACTAGTGAACTTCTAAGAAAAGACAGGAGGGCTTTCTCTCATTCTCTCTGCTCTCTACCATGTGAGGAAGCAGCAAGAAAAATGGTCATCTGCAAACCTGGACGTAGGCTCTCACCCAACGGCCAGACCTGCAGGAACTGTGGACTTCCAAGCCTCTAAGAATTGTGAGAATTAAATATTTGCTCTTTAAATCACCTTGTCTGTGGTATATTTGTTATAGCCTTTGAACCAACGAAGACAATAGACTTCTAGATCCTATGTGCTAAATCGCTAGGTGCTTAGGATGTGATATTTTCTAAGTAAATAAACATATCTCTCTAATGTTTTATGAGAGAAAGAATGGCCCTGGTTCCTGCTAAGAACATCAACGTTCTGATAGCATGAGAGCCCAGACTTCAGCATTGGCAGCAGGGAGCTACAATTTGGACAAAGGAAAAGGGACAGAATAAATTTTTTCAACTAAAAGATGCTATTCTAAGTCATGCAGCATTCCAATAGGATAGCAGGAGAGATTGCCAACCCCCAGAAGCATTAGTAACATAAGTCTTATTGATGCACAGAAAGAAGAAATCACATATGCCATTAGGAGCAACAACAACAACAAAAGTGGGCCACAATAGGTGATCCTAAGTATACATAATAGCCAGGCATGATGGTTTACACATGTAATACCAGCACTTTAAAGGGCTGAGGCAGGAAAATCACTGAAGTTCAAGACCAGTCTAGGCATCACAGCTGGATCCTGTCTCTACAAAAGATAAGAAAATTATCTGGGTATGCTAGTTAGTTACTGGGGAGGCTGAGGTGAGAGGATCACTTCACTTGAGCTTAGGAAGTTGAAGTTACAATGAGCTATGGTTGAGCCACTGCACTCCAGCGAGGGCTACACAGCATGACCTGTCTCTTAAAACAACAACAAAAATAAACCATAATTCAAGGCACAGGTCTATACTAGGTACAGTTCTTAATGAGGCCTGGATTTATATTGAAATTAGCTCTGTGTCCTCCTTCCCTATAGTGTGGCACATTTTTGAAGAGCAAATATAAAGGACCCACTTTATGTATGTATGTATATATATATATTTTTTTTTTTTTTCAAGTGCCATTCTAACACATTTGGTATTATATTGGTGTCAGTTCATTTAAACCTTAGGTTCTTGGTCTATAAAATGGGGATGATAACAGTGTCTGCCCCACAGGATTATAGCAATGATTACATGTGGGAATGCACATAAATATCTTAGTACATTGTTGAGTAGCAAGTTTTTCAAAAGCATTAGCTATTGTTGTAGTTAATTCATTCAGAAAAGAAGAAGTAGAAAAAACAGAGCTTGTATTCAGTATAAGGGTTTGTGCTCTTGAGTCAGAATATATCAAGTTCAAATCCCATCTTCTGCTATTTATCAAGCAGGTTACTTGTTCTCTCTTTGCCACAGGTTCTTTTGTTTTATACAACTGTTTTACTTTAGTCATAGAATACATCTAAATTATTTAATAAATAGATGATCAATTTTTTGGCTATTTTGCAAAGTAGAAAGCCATCACCCAAAATAAGAGTTGCCCGAGGTCACAGAGCAATTTAGTGGCATTGTTAAAACTAGAATCTATGCCATCCTGATTGTCACCTGTGCAAAAAAGGCAGGAAGCTTGCTAAGAACCAGAAAGTCTAGGTCCACCTGAATGGAGTGTCCTGAAGTAGCCTTCAAAACCTGGCCATTGACAGGAAGGGCCCAACAGGTGGCACTATGTCCACATATAAAGAGGTCGGTTGTACTAGTTTTCTGTGTACAAAAGTTTTTCCTCCTCTCCCAGTTTGAAATCACCACAGAAAACCTGAAACTCAATCGTTAACATCCAAACCATTCTACAGTATATGCTCTTCCTGTGGAAGCTTCGAACATTCTTATTATGAACTCTTGTTACCAGCTCAAAGCAGAACCTCAACAGCTTGCTCCTCATTGTTAGTTAATTGATTTGTGGGACGAAAACAACCTTTTAGGAACTTAAGGAGCATCATTGCACCTAAGATTTAGGTATTCAATCATTCTTGTGTGCATCAAATACAAAATCATAGGTAGTTCATAGAAGCAACATCAGAGTGCCTCATCTCCACTTCCATAGCGCCCTACCCACCTGCTGAAACAATTCTTTGAAATAAAAGTAAATTAGGGTTGCCTGTTTTGAGAGTAAAACCACAAGTAAGTGAAAAATAATTGAGAACAAAAATATGCAAGGTCACAGTGAAAGAACCATCCTATTACACTGGACAGGAATAAGATTACATTTTTGTCTTACCTAAATATAGAGCAAATCCATTAGAAGAGGAGTTTGCTGAGTGGAACAAGGAACATAAAAAATAAACAACTCTGAAAGCAGAGTAGAGGGTAAGGAAAATATGGACTAAGAAACTATGCAGTGTCATTTTCAGAGCTACTGAGGCTACTAAATACTCAAATTATAACAACCAAGCTTCAAACTAGCATAGATGTGCCCCTCATCCAGTATATATTCCCCAGGGAGCCATAATGAATCCGGCCCATGTGAACATCCATGTCTCCAGCAACTATGTGCCTAATGGTGCCTGGCACTCTGCTTGTGTGTATCATTCTGTTGAGAGCTTTTAGGGATTTTTACATCTCATCATCTTGTGATATTCTTTGGCTCAATTCAGCACCTATAAACCCAACTATCATTTAGATAAAGATTCTATGCTTGGGAACCTAACTAGGTCCTGGTCTAGAATCCTCAAAAGTAAGTACTTTTTGTTAGGTCTTTTGGCAGCAACTTAGCTTCCTCTAGCAACATCCAAAGTCCACAGGACTTACCTTTCAAATTCCAACTTGGCAGCAACTTAGCTTCCTCTAGAAACATCCAAAGTCCACAGGACTTAACTTTCAAATTCCAACTCATCTGCTTTGGGGAATATTCAGTTCACTCACACATGTGATCTTATTTTTGTCTTATGCAAAGATGGAAATAGTCAACTGCCTACTTCATAGACTTAATGAAAGCAACTTAATTGCCATGTGGTCTCTTTCCCAGCCATATGAGCAATCACATAATTAGATAATATCAGAAGAAATACAAAGGTCAATTAGTGAAGTATATTCCAAGGTGAAGAAAATTTGGTGTAATATTGTCTCAGATCAAATAAAATGATAACTAAAAATGTCACCTATTTTTTCATACAAATATGACTTATTAATCCATATATGACTCCTGCCTTCTGTTTGCTAAGACAGTGAAACAAAACACTTCTTCCTAGTTAAGTGTGAGTGAGTGACTGATTAATTCATTGTCAAATAGAACATTCAGCTGATGGACACTCCATAGATTATAAAATCCAAACTCTTAGTTTACGAAAAAGGAAATTAGGGTTTCACACAAGCAATCTGACTCACAGTTATGCAATTGTTTGGTGGCAGAGCTCCAGGTTGATGAGAGTGAACACTGGTGCTGTGATAGAAATGACCTCAATAAAATAATAGCGAGGTTTTGCTGGTGGTAGACTCAACCCAAACTTAAACTAGATGAGTATTCACTGACCATTCAAGGATTCAAAGTGGATTTCTGTTCACATTAATCTATGTGTGACACCATTTGACTTTTTTATGAAAGTCCTTGATGCCACATTTTAAAATGCATGTGAACACCTGATCCACCTGAGACTCCTAGTCATTAGCAATATTTGACTTGCTGTGATTAAAATAGCATTACTTTAGCTTAAGGTTTTATACACCTGTTCTATTTGGAATGCAAATACACCTGTGAGATATGTTACCAGTCTGTCAACACTTGAATAACTCTTCAAAGTAAGTTAACTTTTTTCTCTCTAAAGAACTATTTGTTGCTTCACTGAATGTTTTTGGATGATGCATTTAATGAGTGTGCACTCTTATCAGAGACTGTGCTAAGAGTTGGAGATGAATAAGATAAGACAGGTCTGCTGTCTTTCCAGATTTCACAGTGTATATCAGGTGAGAGAAGCATTTAATAGGATGTAATGTGTTATAGCAGTCTTGTAAAGACATGGTCTTTTTACTGCAGAAGACTAAAAACTAATTTTATTTAATAGAGATAGAGTAGGGAAGGTTCAGGAAGGGTCCTTGGAGCGATACCACTGGAAAGGCACTGAGGGGAGAATCTTGGAAAAGCTATGAGAGCATAATATACCTAAGGAGGACAGGAGAAGGCGCTGAGGAGAAGAAAACTAAAAATCTGATGTTTGGATTGCTCAGTGGTTGACTTTGTCTTACTGCCACTTGACCTAGTCCAGCTACACCTAACATACTTGAGAGATAAGCTGAAAATAGATACAGGTGTTTTACCATATCATATTCCAAAATGAATACGAAACTAACATAAGGCATCAATTACACAGGGTTGGAAAACAGAAATGACTCATGAGACCCAACAAGATATACACATGATAAAGGAACAGGATGAATTATAACAGGAAAAAAAAAAAGAAATCACAAACATTAGAAAGCCCCCAGACTTCCAACCCAGCTTCCAGGTTGCTTTCTCAATAAATTTGGATGTACTTTCTATTTGAATCATGAACTACGAACATACACAAGGTAACTTGGGCTCTGGAGAGTCATAGTTTTGTCCAAGGAGTGGCCATCTGGTCACATAGCCAAAATTAGGCTGCATGACCATACTCAATACCTATTCTTCCTCCTGGAAACAGACTTGGTCAATGAAAACCATGCTACACCAAACTCATGGTTGACCACGCTCATCTTTGTTACTGGAGCCAGAGGTTTCTGTCTTCAGATTGAATAACTGTGCCAATCTCAGGCACAAGAAGGAGAATCACTGCCTCACTCCCTGCTGCAGGGGAAACCTTTTGATCTGCGATGGTTAATGCTGGATACTCTGCACCTTGGCCACTGAAGTGCAATCGTGTTTATAATAAGCTTTGGAGCCATGGTGTAAATTGCTTTCTACCCAGATTGAAGGGATTCGCATGGTAAACGTTCAGTGGTGAAATTGAAAGGACTTTGAGTCACAGTCACAGCAAAGAGCAGTCAGCACAAAGATGTGCAGGTCTAGAGAGGCCTCTGATATGTTTGTGACAGTTGCAAGGAACTCTTCTTCTTTTTTTTTTTTTTTGGCAGTTTTTGGCTGGGACCAGGTTTGATCCTGCCACCCCGGGTATATGGGGCCAGAGCCCGACTCCTGCAATAGACTTGAATCCATTAAAACTGAATTGTTTCTTTGAAAGCCTGACTCACTGTCATAGAAACAACAGTATCAGGGTGGACTATAACCAGGATTTGGATGACAAGTTATCAGTTCAGGTCCTGACTTGAAAAACCACAGTAGTATGCCATTCTCCAAACACATAAACAATAATACTTTAGAAGCTCACAAGGAAGTGAGCTGAGTTGTTGTTTTTTATTTAAAGCAATATATACTCAGGACTCACTAAATAATATTGGGAATTATCCCTATGCCAAGGAACCAACTGTTGCATGCATGTAAGCATGACTTGGGAACACAGGGAGTGAATCTCATGCACAATCGGGTGCAGACCTGAGGAATGAAGCTCAAGGAGGACCTGCAAGTGGAGATGAGTAAATGCCGTCCCCACCCCACAGGCAGCCTGTGTGCATGTTAGAGACTGCACACCCGGTTCACACACAGACACACACAGACACACACACACACACACACACACACACATACACGGGAGGTCATAAAGGCAATGGCCAGAGTCACGTAGTGATTTACACTCACCCTCTGACTCACTGGGAAGCCCAGAGGCCATGGACTAAATCTCAATATTCCGAAGTTGGAGATGGACAGCTCTCCAACTCAGCAGATGGCTACTTTTCTCTCTGTTCTCTTTCCTACTCATAGCTAAGAGTCTGGTCATGGAGAGGGACACTAATTCTCTCCTAATGAATTGACTCCTAAACAAAACTATTTCCTAACTCAAGGTTTTTTCAGAGATTGTGAAACACTTAACCAGGCTGGGCCCAGCAGCAATTCCAGAATCATCAGGGATAAAATCCCACTTCAATAAGCAGCTACAGAAGTAAACTAGGTATGTATATTATGTCACAGAAATGCACAAAGATTGATTGTGGTTAAAGCTTGACAGACAAAAATTATCAGTTGTATCTAGATTTACAATGTCATCTCTCTTCTGTTTCCCAGCCCAGGCAAAGCTGTTTAGTGCAGTAGCCCTGTTTTACACTCCAAAGAGAGAGGTCAGAGTGGTATGAACAGACCCTTTCAAGAAAAGCAATCAGAGTTGAAAATGCACTACCCTCTGCAGGGGGCTAAAACCAGAAAATACATATGTCATCTGAGCAGTTCTTCACAAGGAGAGGAGGACAGAAGGAAAAAGGAGACCAGGTGTACCCCATAAATGCATTACTGTATGCAGCTATGATTTAATTTTTTAAATAGTGAAGAAAAATTCTTCTTAAGTGGAAAACTTTGTAGTTCACAACTAAGTAAGTTGTAAGGGCTGGAAAACAGCAGAGAACAAGCAGGAAACACACACTTTGAATTTGAATTTGAAAGGCTGTTGATAAATATAAAAAACATGGTTCCTTCCTTTGAAGAGCTAAAAAATTTTAAAAGGGAAAGAAAAAAAATTAAAAAACAAGACATTCCTAATGCCTATTAACAAGTAAAAAATGTGTTAAAACAAAATAAAGATAAAAAGGCATCCTGTTTGACCAACAAACATGGCAAATGGCACCAGGGAATCCACAGAAGAGCAGTTGTCCCTGGGATTTGCACTCTCTGTTCTTAAGAGGATCATTTTACTAACTAAAGTTCTGTACTGTGTGACTACATGGTTTATTTGTAGGCTGTATCCTTCCAGCTAAAATGTCTAGACACAGAGGCTCCTGGCACAAATATAGACACAGAATGATTAACACTAACTTCATCTTTACATCAGTAGGGGGATAATGGAAGTTTATGGGAATAAAAGACCCACTGGAGTTTGTGAGGATGGACACATTATACCTTCCTTTGGACACATACTACCCAAGAACACTGAGTCCTCAGACAATCTTTCCAAATTTATTCTCTGCCACTATCTTTAATTTTCTTATATTATGAAAGTTTATCTCTCTTTACATACAAAGAGGAGGACTGAACAAGCGATTATTATGATTCACTGTTTTATCTTCACTGTGAAAATTGTAAACTCGTATGAAAGGATGAATTTCTTTTTCAGTGGGGAGAGTGTTTTAATTTTTAACAACTTCCCTCTGAAGAAGGCTAACTTCTAGCACTGGAGATGGAAGTGAAGATAAGAGAGACTGAGAAAGTAATGGTTCTCATATTAAAGATGGAAGGTCTGTTGGGATGTAAAAGTGGAAAATGAAAGTCAGTAATCACTTACAGCTACAAAGGGAATGAGCCCAAATACTCTCTCTACACAGAAATAGGAGAAGAATTTAACAGAACTATTTCATAGTGTTCTTTCCAGAGAAAAAAGGACTTGTGAGGTGAGAGGTGAAGAGTAGTAAAGTCTGAAAAGGTGGTTGGCCTTTCACACTAGGATAAACACAGGAAAACAAACGCCTCTCAGTGGAAATGTTCTGCAGGACAAAATCAGGATCATGCAAATACACTTTCTGAAATTATAAAGGTAAAGAATTGCCAATCAAAGTTGGCCATTGATTTTTGTTGTTCTTCTGGGTAGATACCTAGTAATGGGACTGCAGGATCAAATGGAAGATAACAAAAATCATTTTACCACAAAGACATTTGCACTAGAATATTTATTACAGCTCAATTCATAATTGCCACCTCATGGAATCAACTTTAGTGCTCATCAACCCATGAATGAATCAACAAACTGTGGTATATGTGTATCATGGAATACTTTCAGCCATTAAAAAAAGATGGAGACTTTACATCTTTTGAATTTACCTAGATGGGGTTGAAATACATTCTTCTTAGTAAAATTTCGCAAGAATAGAGAAATAAATATCCAATGTACTCCATACTAATATGAAACTAATATATAAATAATTACATGTTCATATGAACAATAAAACACAAATACAGTCTACTATGGTGGGGGGAGGACGATTGGCAGAAGGGAGAGCATGAGGTGGGATCTCACCTAATGTGGCATTGTGAGGGTGTATAACACACCCCCTGGTTAAGGGGCTCTTTTACAAATAGAACTTTACCCTGGAAATGGAAATAATGTAACCTAAAAATTTGTACCCTCATATTAATTTGAAATAAAAAACAAATTTTAAAAAAGTAAAACAAAAAATAAATTATTGAGTGGAAACTTCCTACTGAGTTGGCGGGAGAATTTTAAAAACAGTTTTTCCTTGTTTAATATAAATTTAATAAAAGGAAAATGACTTCATTGACTTATCAGCTATGATTTGCCAGATTTTGTTTTTGTGTTTTCCTTTAACTGAAAAGCTGAAGAGGCTCATTGCACAGAAGGTTATAGATGACAATAAGAAGACAGACAACATTCATCAATATTAAGTGAAAATGCTTTGGCACACAAAGACACCCAGGAAAAATGAGCTTTTGGGTTTAAAGACAGGTCTGAACTGTCTTATTTTCTTTAGGGCAATGCTGCAGGCTTCCTTATTAAGCTGGACTTCTTTCACCATCAAGAAAAAAATGGGCACACTTACAACCCTGACTGGAGCATCACAAAAGCATACAGACACAACATGTGATACAATTCCATGCACACAAACATATCTAAACACATACACACATATGCATTCATATATCTAATAGTTTTAACCTTTGGACTCCAGTTGCATGATAACAACATAAACACACCAGTTTGCAAGAGATACTTGGGTCCAATTATGTCTGACCAACTGAGACTTGTTCACATGACAAAACATTATTTACTCCAATGACCAAAACCTAGGGTAAATTTATGGCAGTATGAGTTTATAAAATTCCTCTCTTACCTTTTTTTTTTTCTTTAGTTTTAAATGAGTTTTTCATGTTTCTATGTTAACTAGACCTGGCTTCTCTACATGGCCTTAAACTAATAATATCATAGAAAGTATTATATCAACGTAAGTAACTTAGAGACTACAGATTCTAAGTAGGCAGAAAAGAAAACAGAGAGTTTAATAGACTCCACATTTCAATTCTATAGTGGCAGATTGACTAATTGAGCTCTGAATTTTCCTTAATGTAGTAAATTAAAGAGGTGTTAAACAAAAGTTTGTCCAGGTGAAGTGAGTCTCACTAGGGAAACTCAGGGAAAATTTGAGGGACTCTTATACTAAAATCAAAAGCAAACTGGAGAGAAGTTGTAAAGAAGGTAGAGGGTATTAAATAGGTAGTCCCTGAGAATGATGAGTCAGGAGTTAGAAAAAAAAAAAAAATGTGGTTCACCAGTTATATAGCAGGAGACAGGGAGTCAGAAAAAATTTCTCTGCCAGAGATTAGGGGAGAAGGAAAACTTCCCCTGCCAGTTGGGTTGATCAGTTTTAGGAGTCAATGTGCTTGAATGTCTATAAGGCAACGCAGAAAGACAAAGAGAAAAAGGGCCTGTGACTGTCAGACTGCCAGTCACTGCACAGTCTGAGGTTTACATCCCCACCAGGCCCATGATTCCCCTACCAGGGACAGCCTGTTTGACTATGATCTGCATGTGTGGGACAAGCTTCTCACATCTCTACTGATCACTTCTCAATAAGAGCTGTGGTCAGCCAGAGGGAACATATTCTCACAGATAGAGAAGATAAGCTATCTGCAATTGTCTTGTAGCTACCTTTCAACTTTTAGTCTAGTTTCCACAAAGTGAGTGGGGATGTAGAGGAGAGGGAGAAGAGAGAGATTAGGCAATGAGAAGGCAGAGTGATGGCAGTAGAAACCCCCAGGCTCTGCATACCAAGTATGACAGCATCGTGGCAAAGGTTCAGGAAGACAGGTATCAGCAATGGTGGGATCATGACCAGCAGTCTCAGTGTATCCCAGACCTTCTCCTGGAGGTGCAAAAGGCCTTTAGGAGTCCCATCTGGGTTGCCAGGAAAATATGTCAGCAGCATGGGACCTTGTCCTTTCTGTCCAAGAGAAATCGACCAAAGGCCTAATGGGAGTCACAGGCAAGGTTTTATTAGGGCTTATGCTTGAGCACAAGGCCAGCAGCACAAAGTCTTCAGGCTGGCTCCACAAGGGGAATTGGGGGAGAGTTTTAAAGAGGATTTGCTGGGGAAAGAGTGATGTGTAAGCATGTAGAAATGGAGATTTTCTCAAGTTTGTGCTGTTTCAGTACATGCTTCTTCATGGGTCTCAGGCCTCAGTTGCATGCTAATTTCCACCCTGGGGCATGATTCTTGGTAATGAGGAACTAGGACAGTAAAAGGAGAGTGCTGGGTCCATCTTAGGGTAGATTAGTCTTATCCGGTTCCAGCAGTGGGAGTTTCTCACAGTCTTTGGGTAAACGGTCGTCTGGTCTCTGCATTCCTGTAAGATTCAGTTTGAAAGATATATGGCATTCGGCTCTCTTTAAATTGGCATGTGTTGGATTCTGTGGTCTCAGCCCTCTGTAAATAGCTGACAAAGCTGAGAGGCCCGAGTCCAGTACATCTTTCTCAAAAGGAGCCAAATGAAAAATGGAAGACAGAGGAGAGCAGAGAGAGAAAAAGAAGAGAGGGGTGGGGAAAGGAAGAGCAGAGAAAGGGAAGGAGGAAGGGGGTGGGGCCTTGGTGTGTGCCACACCTTTTGGGGGCAAGACACGATTGCAAGAGGGATTTTACCTAACAAATGCAATCAGTGTAACCTGGTTTATTGTACCCTCAACAAATCCCCAACAATAAAATAAAAAAACGAAAGAAAGGAAAATGGAAGACAGAAACTTCTCACAAAAAAAAACAAAAACAAAAACATATAACTGCAACCCTGAGCATATGAAAATATCTTCTTCCCTCTCATACAATTAAGGCTATACAAAAACAGCATTTTTCATCTATTTGATTTGTGAAAATTCAAAAATTTGTCAGCATATTAGTTGCCAGGGAAGCTGTATAGAAACAGACACTCTTTTACATTACTGGTGAGTTACAAGCAGAATGTTTCAGCCTGTAAGGAGTGCAATTGTGTAATATCTATCAAAATTATAATTTCAAAATGTCCATGGATAGATAAATAAAGAAATGTGGTATATACATAGAACAAAATGTTACTCAGCCTTAAAAACAAAAGAAAGAGATCCTGCCATCTGAAACAACATGGATAGAACTGAAGGTTATGTACTAAGTGAAATAAAGCCAGATGTAAAAGGACAAATGTTGCATAACCTTTCTTATAAGTAGAACCTAAACAGTCAAACTCACAAAAGCAGGGAATAGAATGGTTTTCAGAATGTTCTATATTCAGAAAAATTGTAACAAAAAAAAAAAAGTAATAGGATGGTGGATGCTAAAGACTGGGGGGAAGGGAGGATGGGAAGGTGAAAGTTAATCTATAAAGAATATTGGGTATCACCACTTCAGAAATTATTCCACAATATCAGGAAGAAGGGAGTCAGAGATCTGAGCAAGATGGCAGCCGAGTAACAGCTTCCTTGCAAGTGGGCACAATCAGTCTGGGGAGACAAGACTCCAGGCATCTCTGGCTGGTGGGATCTGCCTATAATCATCCCTTTGAGGACACAGGGAGTCAGCAAGAGACCTCCCCCATGAGGAAAACTGGCAAGTGGTTTCATGTGTTTGTTCGGTCTAATCCCACCAGCAGCTGTAAGTACAGCAGCAGTGAGACTACAAACTGGAAAGGCCTTACCTGTGAGCTGTTTTGGTGTTTTGGGACTTGGCACCCAGTTAAATTGTCTTGGGAGAGCTTGGGCAGGAGTGCAGAGAACTTTGGGCATTGTCTAGGGCCCCAGACTGCGCCACTGAGCCTGACAGACCTAATAGTGTTCGAATGTGGGCTGCATGGAGCCACTGTGGAGTACTGCCCTGGCAAGCTCCGCCCTCAGAATCACAGAGCAAGGATCTGGTGGGAGCTAGTAATCTAGTGACTGAGCAGCCTAAAGATGGGGACTGAGCTGCCTTACAGCCTTAACCCTCAGGGGCAGAGTGAGACCAGTTTTGGCACACTGGTTAAGTGGATAGCCACTTCAGCAGTGATCCCAGCGACAAGTGCTTTCCTGGGAAAGCTTCTGCTTAGCCAAGACCAGAAGTTTAAAATGCCTTTTAAGAGGGATAAAGAGAGATTTAGGGTCTCCACCTTGTGGGGTTTGAGAAATCAACAGAGGACTCTAGTCATATTAGAATTGTGATTAACATCTCATGCAACAGAAGATCACCTGTTGCCCAGACAATATTCAACAAGATATATATACTGCTTTTTTATTTGTTTGTTTATTTGTTTGGTTGGTTTATTTATTTGTTTTGATTTTTTTGTTTTGTTTGTTGTTTTTGTTGTTGTTTTGTTTTTTAATTTCAACCTTTTCCCTATAGATTTTTCTTTACTTTTTTTTTATTTTCTTCCTCTATTTTTCTAGTTTAAATACAATTTCCCATTGTTGCCTTTTTTAATAATTGGAACTTCATCTTTGCTAGTGCTTCTACCCCTATTATTTGTTTTTTTCCCCAATTTTATCCCTTAAAGTTTTCTGTTTGCTTGCTTTCATTTGATTTATAGCCTTTTTGTCTTTCCTCTCTACTTGGTGGAGGTGAGGTACTCTGCCCGATCAGACTAGCAAAGAGCTTCTGACCTCAAGGGAACCAACCAATCTGTCACCCCCAGAGGTTTGGGGGTTTTTTTAAGGTTGTGTCAAAGTACCCTACTGTACACCTATATTGTTCTGTCTCCCTCTTTCTGTGCGTCTCTTCTCTTTGTCAATATTCTCTATTACCCACCCCCCTCCTTTCTCTTTTTTCTTTTCTTTCTTTTTTTTATTTATTTTTTCTTTCTTTTATCCCTTCTTGCTCTTCAACCATCTCATCCTCCTGGTCCTGTACCAAAGGACTCATCGAAACCCTAGTCCAAAGGCACAGCAACTTAAAGAGCAAGAGGAAGTGAAAGGAAAATTAGGGCATGGAAACAGATAAAAGAAATCACTCATGAGGAAGAATCAGCAGAAAACTCCTGGCAACATGAAGAACAAGTCCAGAGCAACCCCTCCAAAGAACCATGAGGTAGCTACTGCAGAGGATTCCACCTATAAAGAAACATTAGAA
>CAUYPK010058298.1:0-32903 GCA_963574355.1 Loris lydekkerianus | reverse complement strand
AATACTATGCAGCCTTAAAGAAAGATGGAGACTTTACCTCTTTCATGTTTACATGGATGGAGCTGGAACATATTCTCCTTAGCAAAGTATCCCAGGAATGGAAGAAAAAGTATCCAATATACTCAGCCCTACTATGAAGCTAAATTATAGCTTTCATATGAAGACTATAACCCTACTATAGCACAAAACTATGGAGAAAGGGCCAAGGAAGGGGAAGGGAGAAAGGAGGTTTTGATGGAGGGAGGGTAATGAGTGGGGCCACATCTATGGTGCATCTTAGAATGGGTACAGGCGATTGCACTAATGTACACAGCTATGATTTAACAATAAAAAAAAAGAATCAATATTGTTTAGGAAAACAGTTAAATAACAACAGAAACCTCTTATATACTAACTGCTAAGTCCTTGGTTAGGGAAGCATTTTCTTTGGGTAATTTCTGGATTTTCCCAGGGCCGGTACTTTTACTGATACACTGTTAGAAGAAAATAGAAATATCATTTGGTTTATCTATAAAGTTTTATTTTATATAGATTTGAAATGAATATAACTAAATATAAAAGAAAAAAGAAATCTCACCATTAGTGTCAGGTAGTGGAGATAGAAATAAGTACATCTCAGGCTCTGCTCTCAAGAATCTCAAAGTTTGAAAATGGAAACAGAAGTGTATCCAGATAATTACCATGTGGAATGTCTGCAGCTCTGTGCTATACTCTGAATGCTTGCATCCTCCATCCCATTCATAAATTGAGATCCTCACCCTCCAAGTGATGGTAATAGGAGGTGGGACTTTTAGGAAGGGATTTGGTCATAAGGGTGGATCTCTCATAAATGGGATTAGGGACCTCAGAGAGCTCCTTTGCCCTCTTCACCATGTGGAGGATACAGTGAGAAGATAACGTCTATAGGGCCAAAAAGCAGACCCTCACCAGACACTGAATCTGCCTTGATCTTAGAACTGTGAGCAATAAATGTATGTTTTTATATATAAAAAAAATAATAATGTCATTAAAATTGAAACAAAATCCAGTATTTTCCACCAAGTTCATTGGAAAAATAAAAATAAAAATTCATGTTTGTATTAAAAGTAAAAATAACTCTATAATGATAAATCAGATAAATAAAATATATTTTTGTTCACATGTTCTCTTCTCTGCACACATCATATATGACCTCTTTTATTTGAAGTGATTTTTAAAATAATAATTTTTTTCATTTGGGAGTGCTGGCTTAATACTTCCTCATTGTACCTGGCTCCAAGAACAATCAAACATAAACAATTAGGCAGGGAGCACTGTCACGTTTGCTTGGTTAGAAAAATAATTTAATTAAAATCTTACTAGATTCTCCTTTTGTTCTTTGCACTTTTGAGACTTTATAGAAAAGGGTGAATGCAAAGGTAAACATTTAAATGCTCCTCACTCCTTGATCATTTCACATGTTCCTCAGAGAAATCTGTGGCTTAATACCCAGGAGACTTAATGCTTAATGAGAATGTTTTTCTGATTAGGAAACAAATACTTAAAATCTACAACTTTTATAATACACTATAGTCTATAGTACACATTTTCAAGGTAGTCTAGAGAGAAATGGAAAAGTTTACTAACAATAAGATGAATTAGCACCTTAAAAGGTTTTTGTCCTTTTATTGTTTGGCAGCCATATTCAATTAATTTGAAAATGCAATATTGGTGAAATGTTTTATTTTTACTTATAAGTTATACAGATCTGGCCAGTTACATTTCAAGGCCTCAGTCATCACATGTAGGTAGTAGATACTGTGTTCAGAAGGGCAACTCTAGATTATACTTCAAAAAACATACAGTGAACACGATATGAGCTATACTCTAAGCTAACTCCTAGTTAAATAAGTTTCCTGAATTTTAGAATTTGGCAATAAGAACAGTTTAACAAATAGTCTAAATATGATAGATATTTTCAGAGATTTAGAGACATGGGGTCATAAAAGACTTTTCCTTTGCAGTGATCAAATACTTACCTAGTCTTTGAAAGTGCTTCTCAAGTTCAAAAAAAGGTTGAAAAGAAAGGTCAAAAATACTCGAAAGTTATTCACAAATTTTTAAATCCTTTAATTGGTTTTAATGTAGTATTTCTAAAACTTTAGTAAACCTCAGATCACCTAGGAAGCCCTATTAAAATGTATCTCTTGTGTGACTCTGAAAAATTTTATTCATATATTAAACATCAACATTGTTTCTAACTGGCCCACACATAACATTTTGAGAAAAATCATTCTAGAGTCTACAATGGCTTAATTTTTCCTCATAAATTTTTTTATGACTTTTAGTCTACATTAGCACACTGAAGAGATAAATATTAAGAAAAAAGTCTCTAGATTATCATCTTTTGATCTACCAATCATTACTCCCTTTTTATTAATTTATTTTTTTATTTTTGCACTTCACCATCAAGGAATTATTGACATTACTTTTTATTTTCAAAGGTGTTGTTTGCTCTCTAAATGTTTCTTATACATTTCATGCTGTTTATATTTCACATAAATATGTCCTTGAATTTCTCCAAGAATGTTAATTATAGCTTTTAGAAATAATTTGATGTTGCCTCCAAGTTCATTTTGAGATCATTTACCTTGATCTTTCTTTTTTTTACTGTTTTACAAATGTATGATAATCTTGGTGGTCCCTTATAAGTTCTTTACAAAATTTATCACACATCAACCTTGAGTTTTTCTCTACCGACAATCACATCTTCTGTTTGAGAAGAGTATTTGTTTTTCTTTTAACATTCAGTTGCCCTATAACTTTTGGACAGATGTTTCATGTAGCTGATCCTGTGGAATAGCTCATGCATTGTTTTAGCCATCTAAAATCATTTATAAAACTTTCAGTTTTCTAATTTTTATGTGGGAAAAAAGCAAGTTTTGCATGAGTAATTTATTATCACTCAAGATTTAAGTGAGTGTATGAAGGTGATTAAATGGAGCACAAAAAGTATTTTATTCAGAGGGCCGTCACTAAAGTTGTATCTTTAAAGTTTGCCTTAAAGTTATTTTTGTTGTGTTTTCATGATATTTCAAAGCACTCAACATGTAACTGTATTTTAGTTGCTATTGAGAAGTGATGAAGAGCGGTACTTATACTTCCTTTCATTCATGCTTCCTTACTCTGTGTTTACAAATTAAAATTAACATGCTTAAATTTTTAGAATGATATGCTTTTTAATTTTAAAAAATAATTATTTTAAAAAGCTTTTTATTGCTTCAATCGTTACACCAGCAAAATGGCATCACAAACTTTTTAGATGACAACATTAGCTTTATGCAATAAATAAACCATGGCCCTGGAATAATTACCTAAGTACATGCAAATAGCACGAATGTACTAGCTACAGAAGCATTAACCAATTAATGCATGCATCTAAGCTTAACATGTCAGAAATGGTACCCTATGCTAGACCTTTTCAGAAAAAGTAAGCTAGTGCCTGAGGAAATATATCTGCTTTTTCTAAGTTTAGCAAAATGTACTCCAGTGCCTATTAGTGGTTACAGAGCAGACAACACTTTTTAGTAGTAAAAATGTGAATGCTTCCACGCTCTTCTTGCACAGTTATTTGGTACATGGCTGCTCCCAGGGCAAATTGGTAGCAGTTATTTGGTGCATGTCTGCTCCTAAAAAAATCCTTTATAATCTGAGGATACATCAAATTAGGGATAGGGCTTTAGAATTCTTAGTAAAGTAGGTAAATAGATCTTTCTGGGGTTCATAAGAGAAGGTAATGGAGGCACAGATAAAGAAAGTTTGCAGAGGATTTATTTATATTCTGTGATACAATAAGGATGTGTGAAAATTACTACATAGTTTTATCAAACCATAATATTGAATTTTTATTTCAGAGAAAAAATTGAATAATGAGCAATATGGATGACCCCTAAGCCTGAGCCATAAGGGAGATTTCAAAGAGAAAGAATGTAGTTGTAATCATAATTGGCTTATATGATAAGCTTAGTAGGGCACCTGGCATGAAAAGAATTGAAATGATCCTTTGCACAATTCACATTAATTTTAACAGTTCTGTTTTCACAAATATTTTTGCCTGGTCTTAAAAAACATTAAAATTCTATTTAGCTTGTAAATATATAAGGTAACCTAATGCATTGAGTAAGAAGATGCTATATAACATTTGACTTCTATGAACTTGTCTATTTTATAAATATATATTTATAAAAATATGTATATTTAAAATTAAGTTTTTAGATAACGGGGTATCTGCTTACAGTGAGTTAAATTACATAGATTCCCTATCATTCTCACTAAATACAATTAAAAATCCTGGACATTATAGGTAAAAGAAACATAAAAAGACTGAAAATTAAAGAGAGAAGGAAGACTGGCTAGAATTTAGACACAACTGCATATTTTATATAAACTTTCTGTTTTTATCGTCGGTTTCCCCAAATACCACTCCAACAGGGGAAGGATGAGGATGTTGATTTTTTTCTGTCGGGTTAGGGTAGAATTTCTGGTTCTTTACGTGGTGCTTATTGACACCCAAGGTTGGGTCCTCATTATGGGTGGGGATTGGTCTCAGCTCCTTAATAGGCTTATCCTGGATACCTCACTGGCTGAGAAAAGTAGGAATGACTGACAAATTACTGATTTCCCATGTGATGGAGTTCTCTGGATTTTTACTGTCTCAGATATTTCATAAGAAAGCAACCCAAAAACCATTAACCCAGGCACACACACACTGCCTGCCCTCTGTAAAAATATAACCTGAAAAGAGGCAGCCTTGCAGACTGGAGAACTTTTTCACAATGACCACTCTACTACAAACAAACATCACAGAAAAAAAACTGAGGCCCTACACTCACCTAAACCAGCAAAAACTGAGTGTGTGTGTGTGTGTGTGTGTGTGGTGGGGGGGGAACCTAGACTTCCACACTCATAAGACTGGAACTGGGCACTTCAACTACTTCCACTCCCCTGAATTCCCTCCTCCCTGCAGGGGTACTGTCAAACAAAACCAAGTAGGGAGCCTGAAGTTTTTATCCCCTCTGAAAAGGAAAGCACATATCCTTCACAGGGCTGTCATGTATACCACATGTGCAATTGATACTCCCTGACCCCAGCTAAGACAGTATCAGAAGACAATCATGATTTTCATTACCACCCAATGGCAACAAGGCTACTCTTCACCCCCAACATGTCATATAGTGGAGGTTACAAGGGGGAGCAGTAATTTGGCACTCTGGCTTTCCTCATCTAGTGAGATTTCAGCATAAGCCTCAATAAGGACTCAACTTTGATTACAGAGAACCAGAAATTCAATCCTGACCTGACAGAAAGAAAGCAGCTTCTCCTGTTGGAGTGGTGTCAAGGGAAGTCAATTCAATAGAACGTTTAAATCAGATCCAGATTCTCCTGGTATGATACAGATTTTAATTCAAAAAATTAGTTATAATATCAAAAACAAAGCTCTCAGACTGAATGAATAAAGATAGTCAATCAATGTCAACACTAAGATGGCAGAAATTATTTGATCAAAAATTTTAAATAGACATCTTAAAAATAATTTAAGGAAAAATTGCAATCATGTGCTGTACATAAAAGTATAGAAAATCCCAGCAAACAAATACAACATGTAAAGAGAAACCAAAGCAAAATTTTAAAATGGAACTTCTGATAACGGAAGTTAAAATGCTGAATTGATGGGATCAGCAGAAGTATAGAGAGGACAATGAAAATAATTACTGAAGTTGAACAGAATAATAGAATGGCCCAATCTGAACAACAGAGAGACAACAAAGAATACAGTCTCACAGAGCTATGTTGTAGTGATTCTAAAAAGAGAAGAGAAAGAGAATATGTTGTAGTGATTCTAAAAAGAGAAGAGAAAGATAGTGAGGCTGAAAATGTACTTGAAGAAATAATGCTAAGAACTTTCAAAATGTGATAACAGATGGAAACCTCACAGTGTCAAAAAGCTGGTTAACCAAGAATATAGGGAAAGGGCAAAGGGAGGGGAGAGGGAGGAGGGTGGGTGGAGGGAGGGTAAGTGGTGGGACCACACCTACAGTGCATCTTACAAGGGTACATGTGAAATATATAAAATATAGAATATAAATGTCTGAACACAATAACCAAGAAAATGCCATGAAGGCCATGTTAACCAATTTGATGAAAATATTTCAAATTGTATATAAAACCAACACATTGCACCCCATGGTTGCATTAATGTACACACATATGATTTAATAAAATAAAATAAAAATCTGGCTAAATTTCAAAGAAAAAAAATCACAATAAGACAAATTAACACTTAAAGCTCTGAAAGATAAAGACAAAATAATCAAAAAAGCTATAGTAAATGTGTGTGTGTATAACAGCAACTCAAATAGCTGCACATTTCGTATCAGAAACCACGGAGGCCAGAAAAAAGTGTCGTTTTTTTTTTCTAAGAGCTGAAATAAAAGAACTGTCAACCCACCATCTGATATCTAGCAAAATTATCATTGAGGAATAAATGGGAAAGAAAGACACCCTTAAAAAATCAGAAAATGTATAACCTAAAAAATCGGTGAAGAGCAGTTTTCTGAAGGTAATAGCAAAAGAAGAAATCTTAGAACAGGGTCACAAAATACACAGAAATGTGTAACAGATTTTTCTTGTCTTGGGTTTTCTAAATTATGCTTGACAGTTAAAGCAAACGTTTTATCTCTGTGAGACGTTCCAAACATTTGGAGAGGAACTATTTAAAATAATTGTGTTATAAATGGGAGAGAGGAAAAAAACATACAGAGAAGTGAGGTTTCACTAGAAATTATAATACCAGGAGACTATAGTAAGTTAAATATATATAATGTCAAGCAACCACTAAAAAAGACATACAGTAAGATACTACAAAAACACTGTCCATAGTCAAACTGGAATTAAAAAATATTCCTAAAACTCATAGGAAAAATGGAAAAAGGAGAAACAAACTGAGAAATAAGAATAATTAAAAAAAAAAAATAGAGAAAACCAGAAAACAAAAAAATAAAATGGAGATTCCAGGTGCAGTGGCTCACACCTGGAATCCAAGCACTCTGGGAGGCCAAGGCGGGAGTATTCCCTGAGCTGAGGAGTTGGACAGCCTGAGCAAGAATGAGACTCTCTCAACTAAAAATAGAAAAACTACATGCTCACATGAGAGAAAAATACAACCAAGTTCATGAAGGAGGGAAAAGGGTTTGGTAAGCTCTCCATCTATCAGTTTCAATATAGGGATATAGGGCATGTCTCCTGGGTGAAGAACTCAACTACAACTTGGACTTTGCCTTAAAAATGAAAACAAGGTAGCCTAATCATATTTACCCTATGTTAATCCAAAATTTAAAAAAAAAGAAAAAGAAAAGAAAAATTAACCAGGCATTGGGGCCAGTATCTATAGTCCCAGCTACTAGGAAAGCGGGACAATCACTTGAGCTGGAGGTTGCTGTGAGCTAGGTTGACCCTATGGCACTCTAGCCTAGGGCATTAGAGGGACACTCTTGTCTTTAAAAATAATAAAAAAACAAATAAATAAAATGGGACATATCTTAAGATATTTATAATTCATCAAATGTAAATGGTCTAAATATACCAGCAAAAATAGTGTGGCAGAGTAGATGAAAGAGCAAAATAAAACTATGTATTTTCCATAGGAAAGTCACTTCAAATATAATGATTTAGGCAGGTTAAATGCAAAAGGAGAGAAAAATATGTATCATGCAAATATTGATCAAAGGTTAGCATAAGAGGCTATACTATGTATTCATATCAAGTAAAACAGGTTCATGTTAAAACAATTAACAAGGCAAAGATTAGTACCTGAGATAGAAAGGGAGAGTTCCAAAATGTATGAAGGAGAACCTGGTAGAATTATAAGGAGACAAATTCATACTTAAATTGAGGATTCCAACACTCGTCTCTTAACAATATAAAAACTAGACGCAAAATTAGCAAGAACACAATAGAATCGATCAAGAAAATAGAATCAACATTCAGAGAATAGTCTACCCAAGAACAGTAGAATTCACATTCTGTTTCATACTTAAAAGAATGTGTATCAAGATATACTATGTCCTGGGTTTTAAAACAAACGATAAAATCTAAGGAATTAAAAAAGCAGTTGTCTTTACACACAGTGGAATCAAACTATAAATCAATAACATAATGATAAACTCTTCAAACTGTTGGTACAAAACAACATATTTCTAAGTAATTCATTGGTCAAGAAGATTTCCAATAAAAACCATTGCTGAGCTGAATGAAATTATAATGGAGTATATTACAATTTGTAAATCAAAGCTATAGAAGTGCTGAGGAAAAAAATTTTTACAAATACATGCATTCAGAGAAGAAGAAAGGTGGTAACTCGGTCATCTAAGCTGCCGCCTAAAGAAAATTTAAGAAAAAAGAAAAATAAATCAAGCAAGCAAAAGAAAAGAAATAACAAAGATGAAAGCATAAATCAATAAAATTCAAACTAATAACAAAACAGAGAATCAATGACACAAAAGTGTATCCTTTTAAAAGATCAAGTAAGTACACAACCTCTATCTAGACTGACAAGTAACAAACATTCACACAAAGACCTGAATCACTGTTACAACTCATGAAAGATCCCACAGAAGTCAAAGGGATAGTAAGGTATTGTCAGGCTATAGGCTGCTTGTGTAAATTTGACAACTTAAAATAAAGAGACATTTTTCCAAATTAAAAAACATATAAACAACTCCACAAATCATATCATATGAAATAAATAATTGTAATATAGATAATTTTCTAGTACAGAAATTGAATTTATAGGTTAAGAACTCTCAAAAGAGAGAAAAGTCACAAGGCTCAGATAGTTTCATTGCAGAGTTTTAAATGTTTAAAGAATTACTATCAATCCTACATTATTTCACCAGAAAACAGAAGAGTAGGAAATGGTTCTCACCTCGTTTCAGGAACTAATATTATTCTAACATCTGAAGTATACAACATACTACAAAAACAAAAGAAAGAATACTATAGAGTGATATCATTCATGAATAATGAATATAGCCACCAAAATTATTAATGAAGTATTAGAAAATTAAATTTAGCTAGATGTGTGTGTATATATGAACACTATATATGTGTATGTATGTATATATCACATTATGTATCATATGTGATAAATAAATAGATAGATAAATGGTATATGCATCTATCTATCTTTTTATTTTTTTAAGAGACTGGCTCTTGCTCTGCCACCCAGGCTGGAATGCAGTGATGAAATCATAGCTCACTACAGCATGAACTAATGGGTTCAAGGGATCCTTCTGCCTCAGTTTCCTATTTTATGAAAAGAGTTATATACAATGACAATATGAGGTTTATTCCAAAAATGCAAGGCTGGACTAATATTTGAAAATCAATATAATTAACAAGCTACAGAAGAAAAATATGATCATACTAATTGATGTATTTGACAAAATTCAACATGCATTAATTCAAAAACTAGAGTTAGAGGGGATGTTCCTTGACTTCAGGAAACACAAGTAAAAAAAGCCAATAGCAAACATTGTACTTAATGATAAAAGGCTATTTCCCCTAAATACATCTGCTTTCATAACTGATAAAATATAGTGCCTGACTTTCTAACCACTGCAAGTCAAGGAAATACAGGGTACCCTAAAAGCCTCCTTTAAAATTACTAGACATAGGGGAATGGAAACTGTAGATAAATGTACCTTTATTTACAAAATAGTCATTACAGGGTGGCATGTGTGGCTCAGAGGAGTAGGGCACTGGCCCCATTTGCCAGAGGTGGTGGGTTCAAACCCAGCCCTGACCAGAAACTGCAAACAAACAAACAAAATATTCATTATAAAATCTTACAAAAAAGGTGGATAACATGTAGTTGAGTATTTTATAAATATTTTTTAAAATTATGTAATGAATATTTTCTAAACAAAAGTACATTCAGCTACAATTTCCCATTTTCCCTGTCGGTCACTTTGGGGGTGCCTTTTTGGATATCCTGTAGAATGCATTCAAATTGGAAAGGAATAAATAAAACTGTTCTTAATTGTAGATGCCATACGTATATATGTAAAAAATCCCAAGGAAACTAATAAAGCAAAAGAAACAAATCAAAACTCGTAGAATTAGTAAGTGAGGTCAAGTTTGAGGAACATAAGATAAACATTAGAAAAACAAATTGTATTTCTACATACTATCTATGAATATGTGATCTCCAAAGTTAAAAGTACAGTATCATTTGCTCAAAATGTGAAATAGTATAAATCTCACAAAACATGTAAAATATTTTCTTGTTGACATCTACAAAATGCTGATGAAAGAAATTTTAAAAGATACACATAAGGGGAGAGTCATGTTGTGATTATAGACTCGAAAATACATAGTGAATGGGTCAATGGTCAAAAAATTCATATACAGACTTACTTAATCCTATAATATTCTCAGTAAGTTTTTTTAATGTCGACCAAATTATTCTAATAAAAAAAGCTACAAATTTCTTATTGTTAAGAAAAGGCAAAGACCTTAGAAAAACTAAAATAGTGCTGGGGAGCAGAGGAATAACAAAGTGGAAGAAATTAGTCTACCTAATTTCAGTGACTAACGACTATTCAAATGACAGCATAAGAGATTGACATTTAGAGCCCTGGGAGAGAATAGAGAACCTACAACGGAACCTCACAAATATGGATGGAATAATCATGAGAAGTTAATAACAAGAGACAGAAATGTGGAACCTTTCTTTTCATCCAATAATCTCTGAAGTATCTGCTATAATTCAAAGATAGGAATTTGATAATTATAAACTAATTAACGGTAGTGAGGGGTGTGTGTGTGTGTGTGTGTGTGTGTGTGTGATTAAAATGTATAATGAGACATTTCTTGAACGTCATCAGTTGTGGAAGATTTTATACTTCTATGAAAACTATTTTTTTCTTTCAATGTTCCAAAGCAGATGCATGGGGAAACCAACTGAGAGCAAGAAGGCCCTTTGGGAAATGAATTACCATATCATTATCATCTTTACCAATTAGCAATTATTGAGCAACTGGGTATTTGATGTGTCAAAAGTCTCCATAGAGATTCTATACAGGGACAGGTTTCTGTATTCTGTTAATTTATGGTCATCTGTCACAGGACAAGACTGACCTGGTATGTATGACACTAAAATAATTCTCAGGCTCATTTTTCTAAAGGAGTCAAAATTTTGAACAAGCTAATCTGTACAAGACATTAAGATATATGTAATTAGAACCTTATTTGTTTCAATAAATATTATTTTACTGAGTTGAAATTTTACCTATGGGTCATCACTGTGGGTGTAGTGGGGAGAGCTATTAACAATCTTCAACTATGGTAGCATAGATCTAAAAATTGAATTATAGGAAATAAGTAAACTGAATATTTTTTTATCTGATATTGGCTCCTTCCAAGGAAGGTATAAGTTTTCATGTTAATTCTTATTTAATATAAAATTTGCTGCAGTGTTATTAGAATCTTCCTGTTTTCGTAGCAGCCCAAATTTGTTTTGATTTTTTGATAATTATGATGATGGAACTAACCCATAGAAAATATTGAGTATTTTTTTTTTATTGTTAAATCATAACTGGGTACGTTAGTGCAATCAAGGGGTACAATGTGCTGGTTTCACATACAATTGGAACTATTCTCATCAAACTGTTCAACACAGCCTTCATGGCATTTTCTTAGTTATTGCATGTAGACATTTGTATTCTGCATTTAGTAAGTTTCACCTTTACCCATTCTAAGATGCACCGTAAGTGTGGCCCAATTCCCCTCCCTCCACCCCAACCTCCTCCCTCCATTCCCCTTCCTTGGCCCTTTCCCCATAGTCTTGTGCTATAGTTGGATTATACCTTTCATATGAAAGCTATAAATTAGCTTCATAGTAGGGCTGAGTACATTGGATACTTTTTCTTTCATTGAGATACTTTGCTAAGAAGAATATGTTCCAGCTTCATTCATGTAAACATGAAAGAGGTAAAGTCTCCATCTTTCTTTAAGACTGCATAATATTCCATGGTATACATGTACCACAATTTGCTAGTCCATTCATGGGTCGATGGGCACTTGGGCATATTTTTAACAAACATTTTCTTATTAATGCAACCAAAATGGTTAACATGGACAGGACTTACAAATCACAAATTGTTAAGGTGCCTCAGAAGTGGTGAGGCATGATGCTTCTTAGAAATATAAAAATCTTGCTGAATTTAGCCTTCTAGTGGCAACTCCATTCTGGTTCCTCGAAACCCAACATATTCCTCATGCAACTTAGACTGGTGACTTGTCTGACTCCTGCTCTCTTTTACAGCATAGGCCCAATATATGACCTCTCTTTGCAATGACTATAAACTAAGAGGCAGAGAGAGATTATTTGTTTCCTTCTGTTTTTTTGTGGTCACTCATGGTGCCTAGGGCTCTAAACAAATTGGGCACTCAATAAAAGTTATTAATTGTCACATTCACTTAGTGGGATCTCACCATCTCACACCTGCCTGAACAGTTCAGCCTGTGAAGCTCACTGGACCAGTAAAGCTGGGAACGTGACATTGGGACAGGGCCATGGGGTACACAGTTACATTTTGCCAGCGGCAAAATGCTGCTAGGCTTTAGGTATGTCAAATTTTCTAAGAGGAAAACATTTTGGTTGCATTAATAAGATCATATTAATTATGTTAATTTACTTACAGATGCCTGTCTAGGTCAATTTTATGACTAACACAGAAAATTGTTTAGGAAGTCATATTTCTCTAGAATGAATTGAGGCTATAAAGCCATATTCTTTCTTTATCCCCATAACATACATTCATGTTGTGGAAGTGTCAGAGCCCATTGGCAATAATTCTGTCCAGGCATAAGTTAGTGTTATATTTAACAACCCTCTATGGTTTGAAGTGCCTACCCCCAATTATATTCATCATTCCTTGGCGTCTCTAACCATATTTGGCATTAAATAAACACAACAGTGCTTACCAGTCATCAATAATAAACCAAGAGCTTAGTAAAGAGTTTTGTACTTAGGGAGTAAAGGATAGACCTAAAACCCAGGAGAAAAGAAGAAATCAATTGTGGACCATAAAGAGACTCCAGCCTAATTTGGACTTCAGCGTTGTTTGAAATTTAGTGTATTTCTGCAAAGAAAAGAAAAACACTATAATTAAATAATTTATAGAGGACTTGCAAGTTTATTAAAAATGCAATAATTGATTTAAAAAATAATTCAGTTCCATATTATATCCAATTAATGGAGAAATACAAAAGGATGAAATAAGAACTACAAAGAGGACAGATTTTTTAAAAGGCACAACAGAAAGGAAAAGACACTCAAAAGAGTAAACAGTCAGACCTGATGTTTTCATAGAATAGTTTTATTTGTTAGCTTATAGGAAAATTCTTCCCCAAGCATTTACAACTTTTTGTATTCTTGATTTCACAGGGAAAATGCAAATCCCAATGCTTGGCACATAATCCATTAGAATAAGAAACAATGAGTCATGTGTAGGAATGAATTCTAGAAGCAAACTATTCTAGTATTTTTAATAGGGCTAATTGTATTATTGGGTTGTAATGGCTAATGTTAACACTTGATTAGAGCAGCAATAAGTTAATTATTGAGTTTATTGAAATATATCAAGGAGGACAAGGACTAGAATGCAATTAGAGAATGAGGGTAAAATTGACTTGGAGTGAGCCAAGAGTTACTAAAAACTAAATACAAAGAAAATCAAATTAGAGGAATAAGCAAGAGCAAAAGCAAACTTAATCCTTAACATTTACCTAGATCCTATGAGGTTCTACAAGGAAGAAAATTAAAAAAATAGGATGCAGAGCTGGGCAGGGCCAAAATTATTCTTAACTGTCTTTCCAGGAGCTTGTATCAAAACAGTAAGCAAGCATTCTCAGGAGGAAAGCAATGAAAGGCAGACTTATTTACTGTGGTTTGTATAAAAGGAAAGCTCACAACATACCAAACAACCTTATTAAAAAAAGTGGGCAAAAGATAGGAACAGAAATTTCTCAAAAAAAAAAAAAGAAAGAAAGACAAATGGCCAATAAACATAGGAAAAATGGTCAACGTCACTAGTTATCAGGGAAATGTAAATTAAAACCACAACGAGATATCACCTTGCACCAGTTAGAATGGCTTTTATTAAAAAGTCTAAAAACAATAGATGTTAGTGTGGCTGCAGAAAGGAATGCTTAGCCACTGTTAGTGGAACTACAAAATACCGTATATACTCGAGTATAAGGCAAGTTTTTTCGGCACAAAATTTGTGCCGAGTTCGGGTTTTTGCCGAAAAAACTCAAGTATATACGATAGTAGTGGAAAACAGTATGGAGATTCCTTCAAGAATTAATAGTGGACCTACCATTCGCTCCTGCAGTCTCACTACTGGGTATCTATCGGAAAAGACTTTTCATCAAAAAGACACCTGCAGGCGAATGTTTATTGCAGCTGCAAAGACGTGGAATCAACCCAAGCGCCCACTGATTCGTGACTGGATTAATAACATGTGGTATATGTATTCAACAGTGCACTACTCTGTCATAAAAAAAAAAAAAAAATGAATCAGTACCTTTTGTGACAACCTAGTTACAAGTAGAGACCATTCTTCTAAGTAAAATATCTCAAGAATGAAAAAACAAACAGCACATGTACTCACTATCAAATTGGAGCTAATAAATGAGCACACATGTGCACAGAGGGAAGTAAAACTCAGTGGAAATCAACTGGGGGTGGAGGAAGAAGAGGAGAGGAAAACCTACTTAATGGGTGCAATGAACACTGTGTGGGTGACGGGCATGCCTCTAGCTGTGACTCAAGGATTAAAAAAGAGATCCATGCAACGAAAAATGTTAGTGCCCCCTTAATATTGTGAATTAAAAAAAAAAAAAAACATAAAAAATAAAATGAAAATGAAAGAAAGGCCCAGTCCCAGAAACCACCACTGCACCTGTGTCCCACTTCTCCATGACGACGTCATCTGGCCAGGGATGGTTCTTCCAAATTGAAACTATAACAATACAATTTTGAAGGTAATAAAGTATGTTGATGTGAAGGGTATGGCAAAGATGGAAAGACATCAGAAGCTGTACCAAAACAAGACCGTGAGAATCAGAGCAAGTGGAGGCACAGGAGGCACACGCCTTTTCTCCCACCTGCCAGACACACCACTGACTTCTTCGCACCGAGCAACTTGTTTGAAGAGAAGCCCACTTAGGCTGAACCGACTGACTTAGTACCTTCTCATACCCTGGGATCACTTTGTTGATTTATAATTACAAACATTATTCAATTATGATGTCTAGAGAGAATCTTTGACTTAAGATTTTAAACATCAATCAGGTTGATAATGAACTGATTATTATTTTGACACATCTGAAAAATTGAGCCTCATGGATTTGATCCAATTTTTTAAAAAATCTATGCTCATCAACTGCAACCAAACAACAGCAAAGGTTTTTTAAAAGTTTGTTTCAATCTTGAAATTATATTAAAAACTGAAAAAGAAAAAAACATTATTCTGATCGAATTTTAATGTTTAATTAAAAATCCATCATCTCACTATATAAAGACAGCCATTACATATCTGTATTAGCTAGTTGAACATTCCAGGGTTGCTAACAACTTCTGAAAATATTTAGAAATAGCAATATATGTCTGGAGTTTTTTCCTAAATATTTTCCAAAGTACTCTATTGTACTTCATTATGTGATAATAGTGATAATGATGACTTTGTTACCACTGCAGACTTTCTTTTAGAGTAAAAATATTGACGAGGTAATTTTATGATCAGATTATATATTGTTTTCAGTACTTTTATCATGTAATTCTTTATGTAACTTTCAAGTTTCAGTTCAATAAAATTCAAGAAAACAAGTAGACAAACAAACAAAAGTGGAAGGAAGACTATGTGATTCAGAGGGAAGGTGCTTTCTGTGTTTGTTCCCACGTCTGGAACTGGCCTGCACTATGGCCACTGCCTGGACTCCCTCTAGCATCTGGCTATATCTCCATGGACTCTAAAGATCACACACTCCCTGCAGGCAGACTCCGCCTACAAGTTATTTTTGGTCTAGACTACACGGATCTGAAAACCACAGTCTACTGTTACCCATACATCTTACACACATTCAGCTTCATCTATTTACATTATCTGCTTGACTTCATTCAAAACTCTTTAATATATGGCATCTATTAAAATTGAGTGAGAGCCTGCTAGTGAAGGAATATTTTTTCCTAATATGGAAATAACTTTAAAATTTATACACTCCTTTTTTTTCAAAGCTTAGAGTTCTTTTTGTTCTTGTTATTCTTTTTTTACTTATCAAAGTAACTTTAGACTTCTGGTGAAGGTGGTAGATTGAGCCCATGTATTACTTACCAACCATACCAAAATTTTACTGAACTGGAACTTGAAAGTTACATAAAGAATTACATCATAACAGTACTGAAAAAAAAAAATCAAAAGGAATGGGAGAGAAAGGATTAACAGACAGAGATTTTTGAAGAATTTTTGGAAAACTAGGTAAATTGTGTTAAGAAGCAAAATGGGGGTGAAGAGCTGAAATTCAGAGCATTTTCTATACATGGCAACAAAATACGGAAGGAATAAACAGGTTAATCTGTTTAGAGACCTCCTGAGGAATAGCAGTGCCATTTAGGTTCTGTCATTTGCCAGTCACCCAGAATAGCAGGTATCAGAAGTATCTCTTTTAATTTATCTTTATAAGAAATATTTCTAAGAAATATTGAACAAAAAATATACAGCCTCTGACAAAAGATGGCTAAAGATGACAGACTGATCACACACATTTCATTCTAGACCCCCCCACAAATCCATAAGTGCAAGAACTTTAGTCTTCCAAACTTTATTTAGTCTCTTTTTAATTACTATGCAGGCTGTTTTGAATTACTGCATCATGAATAATTGTGATAAGGAATATGTGTAATAAGGAATATATGTGATATTCCCACTGTGTGATAAGGAATATGGTAATATATTTTCTATTCTCTCTCTAATTCTATTGAACATGCTGGAGGATCTAACCAGTGGTCTCAGGGAACAAAAAGAAGTAAACATCAGCCAGTTTGAAAAAGCAGAAGTAATCTTTTAAATCCACACCAAACATAATCATCTAGTAAAATATCTAATGGAATCTACTAAAAACCTCCTACAACTAATAGGGAGCTTAGCAAGATGAAGGACAGAAGACCAACGAATATAGAAAAATCCATTGCATATCTTAATACCAGCAATAAAAGCTGGAAGTTTAAATTAAAAAGCAAATCCACCTACAAAACAAAATTGATTCAAATATATTTAATACTTGAACACAGATCTGACAAGATATGTGTAAACTTTGAAAACTACAAAATGTTGCAGAGAAAAGTTAAAGATCAAAATAAATTGAACAATAAAATGTGTTTACCAATTGGAAGCCTCACTATTGGTACAGTATCAATTCTTCCCAAACTGATCTACAGAGTCAACAAAATTAGGATTAAAATCCAGTCATAAGTAACTTTTTTACAAAAATGGAAAAGCTAACTCTAAAGCCATATGAGAAAGCAAAGAGCCCAGATGGCTAAAATAACTTTGATGTAAAACAACAAATTTGAGAGAGTAACACTACCTAATAAAGATGACGCCATGACTTCTGGGGACTGCCCAAAATGAAAATACCGAACTTGTGTTCATGTTGGGGTTCTACTGGAATTCTGTGCTCTAGGGGCACTGTGACCGCTGTATGCACACTGGACAGCAGGAATTATCAGGCGTAACTATTGACCATGGGTTTCTCCTCTGCTTGCACGCTGTTCCATTGTTCAATTGGACTTTGCTTACAATACACAAAGCTCAAAGATGAAATTGCTAAGAATTCAAAACAGCAACATCAAAGCACTAAACCAAGCATGGGACTCAGGGGCCCTCTGTGATGTCACGGGCCATGACTCTGGCCTTGTTGCCTGATTTTGACTTAATATCAAGCTTCACTAATGAAGACAGGTATACTATTTGTATAATTGAAAGAAACACACCAATGAAACAGAATAGAGAGATCAGAATTAGTCCCACACATATGTATTAGTCCCACATATGTGGACAATTGATCTTTGATGAAGATATAAAGTCAATTCTTTTTAACAGTTGATGCAAGATAAAATAGATATTCTATGTAAAATTTAAAAAAATGAACTTAATTCATACATAACTCATACCATATACAAAAATAATTTCATAATGGGTCATAGACCTAAATAAAAAACCAAACATGATATACTTTCTAGAAGAAAGCATCAAAAAAAAGTGGTGATCTCCAGACAAAGATTTCTTAGACATAACACAAAAGTGTAATCCATAAAAGAAAAAGTAATAAATCAGATTGTAAAGAACTGTGAAGGGCCTGAATTTTTACCTAACCTGCAAACTAACAAGTTAGCCTACACAGACGCTGGAGAAGACACAGGGCTCCTGGTTAGGACTCAAAAGACTTTATTACTCACAACACAGGAGGCAACATAAGTTTCATGTTTACATCAATTCTCTTTGACTCTCACGTCCCATGGGAGTGATACAGAGCAGTTTAGGGAGCACAGTCTGTACATTTGCATTACAGCCACAGAGCGCTGTCCTTTGGAAAACCCAATCTTTTAAAGAGAGCTGAAAGCAAACTTCCCCAACCTTTGGTCTGGAGGAAACATTCTGTGTCTTCTAAGGCTGTTTGCTATGCAGACACCTTTGAAGTGATAATCGAGATGTTATAAAAATCTGTTGATGCGTCTACTCAAAAGATGTGCATCAGTGCAAGACACTAATGGAAAATTTTCTAGTAACATAGGTCCCATCAAAATTTTAAAGTTTTCTGCTAATTAAAGACAGTGTTAGAGAAATATAAAGACTAGCCACATACTGAAGAAACATATATATGCACAAATAAACATCTAATAAAGTCTTGTATTCAGAATATAAAAATCACACTCAAAACTCAATAACAAGAAATAACAGAATTTTTTAATGAGTGAAACATTTTAATGGAAACTCATCAATAAGTACATTAAAAGAATCCCAAAGTGGGCAGCACCTGTGGCTCAGTGAGTAGGGCACCGGCCCCATATACTGAGGGTGGTGGGTTCAAACCCAGCCCTGGCCAACCTGCAACAAAAAAATAGCCAGGTGTTATGGTGGGCACCTGGAGTCCCAGCTACTTAGGAGGCTGAGGCAAGAGAATCGCCTAAGCCCAGGAGTTGGAGGTTGCTGTGAGCTGTGATACCACAGCACTCTACTAAGGGTTATAAAGTGAGATTCTGTCTCAAAAAAAAAAAAAAAAAAAAAAAATCCCAAGGTTTTAAATCCTTAGGGAATCTGACATTAAAATCACAATGAGATGCGACTGCATACTCACTAAAATGGCTAAAATTAAAAAGATTGAATAAGCATTGGTGAGAATACAGAAAGACTAAAACCCTTATATCCTGCTGGTAGAAGTAAAAAATGTTACAGGCACTTGGAAAAACAGCTTGGTAGTCTCTTACAGATTTAAAGACATGCCTGAACAATCTACAGCCACTCCACGCCTGAGAATTTTCCCAGGAGAAATGCAGGCATGTATACATAAATATTCATAAAAGCTTTAATTATAATATCCAGAAATTGGAATAACCCAAACGCCAAATAACAAGTGAATGAATACACAAATTTTAGGATATAGAATGGAGTACCACTCAGCAATAAAAAAAGAATAAACTGTTGGGGCAGGAGAGAGTTAGTGTGGTTACAAAAAGCAACATAAAGGATTTTGTAATGATGTGAATATTGTGTGCCTTGATCGTGTCAATGTTACTATCTTTGTTGTGATGGATGACATGCTATAGTTTGCAAGATGTTATCTTTGGGGACCCTGGGGGTCATTCTGAATATTTTTTAACAACAGCTTGTTGTAAATTTACAGTTGTAGATTTATAATTGCAAATCTCTAATGATTTCAAAATATAAAATTCCTTTTAAAAATAAAGGGATTACATTTATAATCTGCACATTTTATACTATGCAAAGTTATTTGTCAAGTGTGAGACAATGCACTTGAAGACACATTATCATCAAACAGAAACAATGAGGGAAAATTAAGATCTTGAGGATAGAAAATTCAGGATATTTTTGGAAAGTGATGAATGCTAAACCCAGCAAAACAAGAACATGTCTAAATGCTATTGATCTGATTACAAAATTGATATTCAGATATAACAAACTGTCTTTACAAGGAAGAAATATAAACAAAAATATTTTTATGAAAATAATCTATATTTAAATACCTAATATTCCTTAAAAAATGTTAAAAGTTTTTAATTTTATACTATATTCTACAGTGTTTCCTTAGCAACTTCTATAGTACCCCAAGGCTACCGATCTTAATTCCACCACATGTTGTCAGGGGTACGTTAAGAGCTTCTGCTCCATATTTGATTCTAAGAATAAGAGAAATATGTGCGCTACAAACTGTGGTGCTATCATATCAACTTTTGAAACTAGGATTTGTTCCCATCACTTTTTCAGAATCCTCTGTTATTTACCATCTATTCTGTCAAAATTAAAAGCAATATCAGATAAAAACAAAAATTATTGATTAAATTGCACTTAAAGTTACATGTATCTGTGCTTATTTCATTATGTATCTACTGGAAGTCAAAATGAATGTTTTCAATACTCCGTTTAACTTCTGTATCCAATTGTTAACCACAAGTACAAGTAGGTGGTTAAGCTCAGGAAAACATCACAATATAAGCAGCATTCATTTATGTCTCTGCACTCCAGGCTGCACTTGGGTTCTGTTGTCTGTCTGAGGTTTTGCATCAGATGATGGATAAAGAGTGACCCGTAGCCCTGATGGCGTGATGTCGTGATGAACATGTAGAAACAGAACAGATAATTTCTCATTTCTTCATTTGCACACTCCTTTAAATCAAAGTGCCTAAACATATTCTATAATCTTACATAAAATTATTACGTGACTTTGGCACTCGATGTAATAACAAAAGCACATCAGAAACTGTTTTTTAGATCATTTGAAAAGAAAAAGACTTTTATTAAAGAATTTTTTAAAACCACAATTCTAAAATAAATATCCACTATAAAAAATGGTGAGGTCTTTGGCCCGAGATATCTGAACATGATACCCAAAGCAGATCTGTAAAAATGATCTTTATTTGAGAGAAAGAGACAAAAAAGGACAAGAGATGAAACTTAAAAAAAAAAAAGTCAGTCCAAATGTGTCGTATTTAGACGTCAAGGGGGACATTAGATGACTTTCTGAGACAAAGCCTAAACCTCACCGTACTGTCAGCAGCATTATCCAGCCAATTGTCTCAGCTATTCAACACGCTTCAGATGGGGTCCCTGGTTTATACACAACCTTTCTTTGAATTCTTAACATTTGCAGTCAGAATTATCTTTCTCTTAGAGCAAAGTTTTCATAATTAATTTTCAGATCTGAAAGTAAGCCAAAGAATTGACCTAAAGAAAATCCCCATCTTGCCCGTTTTCTTCTACATGTTTTCTCCACTACCTTTAATGTAAAAGCTGCTCTTAAGGACATTGCTCTGTTTCCCGCAGTGTTTCCTTAGCAACTTCTACAGTGCCCCTGGGCTATAGCTCTTAATTCCACCACATGCTGTAAGTATTTTTAAAAGGTGTAACATGTTTAAAGCTTAAGCTTTCGTATATATGAAATTCAGCACATTTTCAGGTTTTCCTACGGGTATCTGTAATCGCATCTGTTAGTAGTGTAGATAGAAGTAAGCCAAGCTCCACAAAAGACAATGAATAAAGCATTTTATAAGAATAACTAAATTATGGTTCTTCGGAATTAAACATCTAAATCCTCTTTAAAAGATCCACTGTGTCGGATCCACATTTAAATCTCATTTCTGTGCTCAGTCCAAATGAAGAATTACTGTTATCTGAATTGCTTTAAATGCACTTCCCATAGATAACACACGGATATTCCATTCTGAGCCACTTAATCCCAAACCATATGAACATTTTGTATTTAAACTGAGTCCAAATGCTTTGAAGCTTTCAAGTGTGTCATTATGTAACAATGACTTTGCACCATTTTTGTTGAATTCTATTTCTATTCATTGCATTTCAAAAGGAAAACAGAAAAATACAAGAAACATTCCACCATATTATTAATCATTTTGTTAATATTAAAGTTATCATTCATTTAATAGAAACAAAAGGTATTTTATATTATTTACTCAGTGGGAATAAGTATGGTAGCAATAATGTGGCTATATTGACCACATCTAGTTCTAATACACATATTAAACCTATTTATTCTCAATTCTCAGCTCTGTAGAAGAGACGCTAGGTGATGACATGGAAAGATCACAAGCTGAACAGGCTAACAAAGGGGGTTCAAATACCAATGCCAATTACAACCCGCCTTTTGGTAAATTATTTAATCTCTCTTTACTTAGTACTTCAAAAGTGTAACTGAGTAATATAAGTATGTAAATACCATGATTTCTTTTTCTAGCACTTCCTTTTACATGCTATCTACAAAAAGAAAGCATCATTTCTCAGCAGAGTAGATGTCTAGGATAATTTATTCAAGAAAGATTGATTAGTCCAATATCATGAAGCCTCTATCCTTCACAAAGTAATGGAAGCATAATTAATGCCATACTTACACAGTAATTGGCAGCAATTATTGAGGCTGTATCTCCATATTGGACCATGCCATGTAAGCCATATGGATAAAAGGTTTATTCAACACAGATGAGCCGAGAGACATGTACACTAAATCTGGCCAAAAGAAAAATACTGTGTGATCTCATTTATATGTGGAATCTTTAAGAAATTGAACTCATGGAAGAGCAGAGTGGTGTTCTCTAGAAGCTAGGAATGGATGGAAGGGCAAGGAATGGAAAGATGTTGGTGAAAAGGTACAAAGTTGGAAAGTTTAGTTGGAAAGTTGTAATAAGTCATGAAGATCTATCTTCCAGTATGGTGACTATATAATAATAAGGCATTGTAATCTTGAAAATTGCTGAGAATAGATATTGCATATTCTCCTCACAAAAAATAAGTGTGTGAGGTGATGAAAATGTTAATTAGTTTGATTTAATCGTTCCCAAATGCATGTGTGTGTGTATATATGTATGTGTATCTCAAAACATCATGTTATACACCATAAGTATATATAATTTTCCTTTGCCAATTAAAATAGTTAAATATATATATATTTTTTTTGAAGAGTAGGATTCATGAGTGGATAAAGAAAATGTGGGGCGGCATCTGTGGCTCAAAGGAGTAGAGCACCAGCCCCATATGCTGGAGGTGGCAGGTTCAAACCCAGCCCCAGCCAAAAACTGCAAAATGAAAAAGAAAGAAAAAAAATGTGGTATACATATACCATGGAGCACTCCTGAGCCATGAAAATAAATGAAATAATGTCATTTATAGCAATGTGGAGGAAACTGGGGACCATTATCTTAAGTATAATATCTCAGGAAGGGAAAACCAAACACCGTGTATTTGCACTAGTAAGTGGGAGCTAATAGATGGGTACACACGGGCAGAAAGCAACATGAAGGACATGAGAAAACAGGAAGGGGCACCATGGGAGGGTGGCGTGGGGTAAAATTGATCTACTGCGTACAATTAACACTATTTTGGTGATAGGCATACCAGAGGCCCTGAATTGAGCATTGTGTAAGTAATAAAAACACTAGTACCCCCAAATTAATATTTTGAAATAAATAAATAAGTAAAATCAAAATAATAAAGAAAACATTCTTTTCAAAATATAATAACATTTGCCTATAGTCCTTCTCTCTCCTGGCATGAGAGTATGAATAAAACCAATAGTTTTTGGCTGTTCTAGCAAAAAAATAAAAGACAGTAGGAAGCTTGGATGGACTTACATGGGTGGTCCCCTAAGAGCTAATGGTGACCCATCTTGATTTCAGGACATAACAAAGCAAAGATAAAAACAGTATTCAGACGATTAAATGAGAGAATATCATTTTTATAAGTAGAGTTATCTATAATACGTAATAGACATTTAGAATATAAGTTATCCTTTGCTTTTCCCCTTTACTTTTCAAATAACACTTTGTTAAAAATAACAGTATTGAGAATAGGAACATTTCTAAATGGTACCATCCATTATATGTGCATTTAAGTAGGTAGAAATGGAGATACTAAGTAGGTAATCAGACATCTAATAGTACATGTTTACTCAGTGCCAAGCCCTGGGATGAAAGCTTTACAAGTTTACGTTAATCCTCAAAACAGCCTTAGGAGATGAGATGGGTATGTTATTACCTCATTTTCTGGTTAATTCTTGTACATTCATTGAAAAGATAGGATCCTGACTAGATCCCAACTACCCTATTCCAGAACCCAAATAGTTGTTTAAAACAATATAAGGATTTAAGCACATGTGACTCTTTAACATATAATTTTAAATTTATTTCAAAATCCTTCTGCTTATTACATAGCTATCATAACACTTGGGAAATCATTTTAATGAAACTGCAAAACCTCTGATTCAAATCCCATTTCTTCTCACAGATTTTTAGAGTTTATGGACTTTTGTCAGGCACAAAATTGATATGTTCATGGACTACAAATATGAAAAAAAAAAAAAGTCTGCTTTAAAATACTTCCAGAACTATCAAATGCCTGATCTACATCCCACCCCCAAATAGAAACACTGTCTTTTTAAAAAAGCTATCCACTGTATTCTCAGAAAGATTAAGTATCTATTGGGAAAGACAGCCTGTCTTAGAAGTCAACCCCAAACTATCTAACTCAGTAGGAGATAAATGGAGATTTGCCTGGAGAGGGAAGCAAAATATTGCCATGAATCACCTCCCTCCCAGCAGCTCTGAAGCTTTTAATTTTCAGCATTGCTGGTCTCCAGGTATGCGCCGTTGATTAACAGTCAACAGAAATTGAACCAACTCCGTGTGGGGCCCTCCGTGTTAGCGCAAAACCCTCTTTTAAAGAACGTCTCTCTTCTTTTTCCTCTTTTTCTAAATCCATACTTATTTTTCCTGCTTTGTTTCCTTCAAAAAAATATATACAATACTTATTTATTATCTGGGTATCACCAGTCTATTGTCGACAAATTAAGAAATTAATATATGGCTGAGTTTTTTGTTGAGTCCCTCTTTCTTCCCCTGTCATAATCTTTCCCTTACAAAGAGACGAATCAGATCACTGGGAAATGACTCATGATAACAGATGCAAACCACTGCTGAGAACATTCTCTATCTTCCTGTCCTCTCCTCCATTTCTTCATTTTTTATTCATTATTCTAATCCCTCCTATACCAATTATTCTGTCCTTTATCTGCACAGGATATTTGGCTTTGATAGAATTTAAGGTAGTGGTGAGTGTTCAGATTTTCCAGGATTCGTGCTCGTAAAGTCTCCTAAGAGTGTGATTGTCTTGCTTGTATTCGTAGATTGCATGAAATGTTTTTATCATATTTTCTCTCTCTCTCTTTTATTTTAGTGCAACGATATGGATTTTGTGAGATGCTTCACATACATTTACAGCTCACTGTGTAAATAGGTTTAATTAATCCATCAGCAATCCAAAAGAGAAGTAACAAGAATTACCTTTTGGGGAGTCAGCCTCACCTCAATTCAGAAACTTAGATAGTAAGTCTTCTGGGTAGTTTTATACCTCACATGCTATTGCATTTATACAGTGTTAGAGGAGAACATTATTCAGAAGACAGACCAACATCACATTAGAAAATAGTCCGACGTAACAAATAATAATCATTCTTCAATGTCAAGTTCGGGGGGGGGGTCCCTTGTAAATATTATAAAATAGGTATCTGTTCTTTGTTTTCTAATCTCATACTAAACGCAGGCTCTAGCATCTCCTGTCAGCCCCAGCCTCTCACCGTGGCCTTGTGCTGTGCCCTCTTCTCTAGTCCTGCTTCCTGAAGGTAAAAGTAACTGCATTGGTGATTTCTTTTCTTTTCTTTTCTTTTTTTTTTTTGAAGCAGAGTCTCTCTGCTGCCCTGGGTAGAGTGTCATGGCGTCATAGCTCACAGTAACCTCAAATTCTTGGGTGCAAGCAATCCTTTTGCCTCAGCTTCCCAAGTAGGACTACAGGGTCCTGCCACAACACTCAGTTAGTTCTTCTATTTTTAGTAGAGATGGGGTCTCACTCGTTCTCAGTTGCATTGATGATTTCTAAAGTATCGTCACCTGGTCCCATGTCTTTATTACAGGGTCAGTCTATTTTCCTGTCTTTGCCTCCTTTTTGTCTCCTAAGTGCTGACCTTGGCCATTCCACAGACAACCAACATTACCTTCATTTCTTCTTAGTAGACAGGTCTGTGTTCAGCAATGGTTCTATCTATGCTCTGCAATAAAATTCAGCTCCTATACCAAATTGCCAGAACCTAGGAAGAAAATGGGAAGCTAGACAGTAGAGTTTCTGTCTGTAATATTTCCTCTCCTTTGGTACCCCATTATCTCTAATTCTGCCTGAGCCACCTCCCTTATCCCTGCAGTGAGGACAGTATCACCAGAATGATGAGTCCTTTTAAACACTTTCAGCACAGCTAGAGTTGACACACGAATGTTTGTATTCTGGTCTATAGAACTGTAAGATAAATTCCCTTCTTCCCAGACCTCAAACAATTTTACATTTGCAATTCAACATACAAAGTCTTAAGTTAGTGCATGTTAAAACCAGGTATTAGTGAGCAAATGCTAAATTGTATATACATTGACATTAAATGCTTCTAATTCCCAGTATCATTCATTATTAATATTTTTGCGAAATGTCAATTATAGGCTTTTATATGCCTGAACATTCTCTCATGTTAATTTCCCAAGATGGTAATTTGGAGTTAATTGCATGGCAAATGAATTTTGGTGTTGCATACTTAAGAAACCTCAAGCCATTTTCTTACTGGGATCAATAGATATTTGACATATAATAGCTACATTTTCTAATCTAATTAAAGGATTATCTGATACCCTTATAGCTTTGACACACTGAGTCAAGACTCTGACAGAAAGCACTGATGTTGAATGTTTATTTTGTCAGGAAATCCTTACTTATTACACTGAAGTCTTGTTTTATAATGAAATATCTCATGTATAACACTAGCAATCATTGGTACCAGAAAGACTAATAAATAATTTCTAGATTGTTTAACACTATGTATGTGATGAGACTGTTTGTCTTGTATGGAAAACAAGGAGAATCAATAATTCCAAATAGATCTAAAAATTGAAAAATCTTTCTGAGGAAAAAAATGAAACAGAAATAATGCCTTGATTAATATCATTTGTCATTTCCAGTTCTTCAAGTTGGTACTTGATTTTGTACAACCAAATTTTATGTCCTATTTTGCATTTAAACATAAGCCATTTGATTGACATCTTCAACTTGGAATAAAAATTGTGTTATTCTCAAGATAATAGTTAGAATGGTATCTTTTATTAGCATGTTTTTTTACAGAATGCAAAGTTTCATAGTATACTTACTACTTGTGATGTAGACTATATAAACCTAGTTTACCATTAAAGAAATTAAAGTTCAGATAGTTTGTCTCAGGTCACGTAGCTAATAAATGTTACTTGGGAAAGAAATAAAATCTTCTGTCTTCAAGACAAATATTCTTGATAGCATACATCCTCCTCTTGTGCCCTCAAAAGAAGCTTAACAGAATTAAGAGAATGAAAGATCAGTAGAAACTATGGTCATCTAGAATTACTGACAATGCCATGTGCTTCATTTCTTGGTAATTCTTTGCAGATTCTTAGAGGGTTCTGAATTAAAGTGTTAGGGTACTCATAGAGATCATAGGTAGATAAATGCAATTTTTTTAATAAAAGTTTCTTGGTTTAAAAAAAATTTTGTTTTACTTGCCATCCATGTAATTCAATCAATCATCAAATTCTTTTATTTATAATTATTAATAAGATCAGTGAGGGCAGCTACCATTTACTATTTAATGACTCATTTATTCATTTAAGAAGGATGATATTCATAGAGAACCTACCATATGCCAGGTACTTCCCTGACAAATTGAGGTGCAGCAGTGGTAAAAACAGGGTACCCTTGTAATTAACCCTGAATTATCTGAATCCATGATTTAAAGGATGGGAAAACAAAGGCTTAGACTTATTACTCACAAAAAGCCATGTACACTTCTTTCAAAGACAGAAAACAAATTCAAATAAGCCTCACCGGAGACACTCTTCTTTCATTTTCTTCTGTGGCTTCCACATCTGTAACTTCATTTCTAGTCCATTGACACCAGCCACATTTGGTTCTCACCACCTCAAAAATTGATGGGTGCATCAATTTTCTATATGACTGATTAGCTTGAAGTTTTGTCTATTTCAATTCATTTTACACAACATAGTTCTATCTTCTTAAAACAACAATTTCATCATTTCGTTCATCCTCATAATAATCACCATTCTCTTCTCCAGCAGATGAAGTCAAAACTGCTTAGTCAAGTATTCCAGATTCTATGTTTTCAGTTATGACTTCCTATCTACACTTTTCCCCCCTTACTATTTTTCATTACAAGCCACACCTTCCACCCATCACCCTATGAGACCTCTGTCCTTCAACTATTCCTGGTTTGTAGGCTTTATTATTGTTGCTTCTCCTGGAGCTTCCTTCCCGGTACTTTGAGACATCCATAATTTACTTCAAAATTAATCAAAATTCCTAGTTTATTTGCTTTCCATTTTCCACCATTGCTTGGGCATTCTACTTTCTTCTTCTAAAGTTGTAATGCATTCATCTTTATCAATCCGTTTGATTACATTCTGTCAGCATAATCATTGCTTTCTGTGTCTATCCCTGTGTTAGTAACTAGATGGCAACTCCTAGAAATAAGAAACCTTGTCTTAACATTTCAACTTCTCTTCAGTATATGTTTAATAAATATTATTAGTGCTCACTTCAGCAGCACATATACTAAGATTGGAACAATACAGAAAAGATTAGCATGGCCCCTATGCATGCATTCTATATTTTTCAGCCTCTTTGGAAAGAAGTATGGAGAATCCTCAAAGATCTCAAATTAGAGCTCCCCTTTAACTCCAGAATTCCACTATAAGGCAATAAAAAAAAGACATTTTATCATAAGGACGTTTTCACTAGATTGTTTATCGCAGCTCAATTTACAAACACCAAGATGTGAAAAGAACCTAAACGCCCATCAACTTGGGAATGGATTAACAAATTGTGGTACATGCACACCATGGAATACTATTGAGCCACAAAAAAGATGGCGGCTTCACATCTTTTGTAATATCCTGGATGGAGATGAATACATTCTTCTTAGTAAAGTGTCACAAGAATGGAAAAGCAATCAACCAATGTACTCAATACTAGTATGAACAGTAGACAATCTGATGTATGCCCACATAGGTGAAAAACTCATTTCAAATCAAATTTGGGAAAGGGGTTGGGGTCCTCTCACTGAATGGGCATGGGGCGGGGGTCCTGGACGCACCTTTTGTGTGTGGGATATAACCACAAGAGGGACTCTACCTAACAAAATCAAATATTTTGACCTGGTTGTTTATACCCTCATGTTAACCTGAAATAAATTTACTTAAAAAAAGTAAAATAAATAAATATTATCTATTAGTATATTAGCTGTACTTAAAATGCTTTAACTAATATATTTATCATTAAACACAGGATTAAAGGCAGACTGTAATTTGGAAAGATTTTATTTGTTGGCATGTACATCTTGCAATTATTGTTTTTAATTAAAAAGGATAAGATTATACCATCATTTCATCCACATATTTGAATGCCTTTTATTCCATTAGATCACCAAATATTTCCTTTAAGTTATCATTTTTAATGGTTTTATTTGCAATATCTTTTATATTGTTGCCTCCTTCTATAGTGACATAATTACTGCTTAAGTCTAGGTCTTCATCATTTTATTTCTGAATTATAGATACAAATCTCTATGATACAGTGGTCTACCTTATTAACAAAACAATGGATAAAAGACAAAGAAAAACATTCCAAAGATCGAGAAATTAAAATATACACATGCATAGTACTCTAAGAGATTACAGTCTAGTTATTCTAGTTAAATACTAGCTATTCTAGTGAAATACAGTCAATATATAATTACAGTGCAAGTACAATAAAATATCTATGGAAGAAACACCAAGGCCAAACTTGGTATTGAATGAAGTAGAGGCAGAAAAGGAGACGGAAGTTATAAAAAAAGAAAAAAAAAAAAAATGTAAGAGAAGAATTCCTAAAGAAAGAATCTCTGAGTCTAGAAGGATTACTAAGTTTATCTTAGGAAGTAGAATGTTGTAAGGTAAACATTCTGGGAAGAAATAATAATGCAAATATGCTTCCAGTGTATTTGTGCTTTTTCCATAGATTATCTAAGTTGCACAGGTCGTCACTGAGCCAGTCAAGGTGTTGGCAGGACATTGCACACTCAGCGAGTCCAATTGACTATGTCAAAAGTTAGTGGCAGGATGAAGGAAAATCAACAAGCCTGAGCTTAAAAAAAAACAAGTGGAGGGAACAATTAACTAAATTGAGCTCCACAGGAGGATTGTCTGAAAGAAACTCTGGTCCTTAGTAGACAGGAGCAGCCAACCTGCAGCACCAAAGCAGGGAAGGCACAGAGTAATCCAGACCCTGGTTTAACGTCTTACCCACTGTGACATCCTGATGCTGCCTCCCATGACAGAGCCACATGGAGGCCAGCAAGCCAGAGTCATTGCTGTCCACAGGTCAGCAGACAACAGAGGAAGAAGAGTGAGTGGGTCTGGGAGGCAAACAGTAAATGTCCAGTACAGGTCTTCATTTCTCATAGCACACAGAAAACAGGCTGTATCATTTCAAATATTTCACAAACCACTCAGGGGTAGCAGGAAAGAAAAATATTCTCAAAATTTCTCCCAACTATGTCCTAGGCACATAACTCCAAGAACCAAAAGAAGTTGACCATCTTCAAAGGCTGCTTAGACCCCTGCTGTTCTACCTCAGAAAGCCACTCTCCTCCTGCGTTGTCCTCAACTTGTGTACCTGTGACAGAGGTGGGCTACATTTCCCTAACACTAAAGATGGCTCCAACACATCTAGACTCTCCAGGCTTAAAAGACAAAAACCTGTGGCCCCAAAGCTTACTAACTGTCATAGCACTTCTCTTTCCACAATAAATGAAATTAAAATATACACTTAGCATATATTTTCCCTTCTACGACTTAAACTTACAGCCCTTACAGTGAATGAAATAGCCCTATATCCCTAAAAGAGGTGCAGTAGCAAGAGTACTTTTATCACATTTAACCCTTCTAAATTATTAAAGGAAAGGAAAACTCTTTCCCCTTTTATAAATGTCATCGTTTGACTTATTCAGCCTTAACTGTGGCTATGTCTTCACCAATGCTACATCCTATTCAAGCTTCACAAAGCCAGGTAGTCAGTGGTTTCTCGCTCAATATAAGATAAATAACATGAAGGGCATGACTGATATTTTTCTTACTTGTAAGTTCCATTTCCACATTCTTTCAAGCCACATCTTAAATAAAAATATATATGTATCTCAAGGGAAAAAAAAAAAAAGAAACAGTTTGCAATCACACTCTAATTAAAATCTATTTTGAAAAAGATACTTTTCTAAGAAGAAACATAATGCAGAGATGCAATTCTGCTTACCACGCAAAAACATTATACATTGTCACCCAAAGTAATTTAACTACTTAGAGATACAGCTTCTTCTTATAAATATCTGCCCGTGATTGGAGTCCCCAAACCAAACCACCACCATTGGTTTGACGATATGCTAATATTCACAGAACTTAGAGAAGCTACATGCTCAAGGTCTCATTTTATTACAAAGAAAGAATATAGATTACAATGAGCAAAGGAAAGGCTCATAAGGTAAAGTGCAAGAATATTCAGGGAGGAATTTCTATTGTCTTCCCTTAGTGGAATTTTATGAACAGAACTTCATTCTGCCAGCACAACACATGATAAGACAGAAATTTGGTGATGGAAACACACTAAGCCTGGGTGTCTAAGGTTTTTACTGGGGCTCAGCCCTGTAGGCATGGAGCATTTAGTGGTCCCAGATAAAACTGTAACATAACAGCACATCCCAGGGCCCCAGGGAAAAAAAATCAGACATTGACCATAAATCAAATTGTCAGCATAAAATATCTGAAGTGGTCCAAGATTCCCAATGCACAAAGATGTTCTCATCAGGCTAAGTATTCTAAAAGCTCTAAGATTGTCTCTCAGGAGCCAGCCAATATCCAGTCCTAAGGCTTTTGGAATGTGCAGGGTTTGGACAGTCTAGGCCTGCTCAATTCTCTCATGCACACTGTTTATGGACTTCTTCACATATGTGGTAAATTTCAGAAAGAGTACATGGCTACAAAGAGTGTAGCATGAAAAGTGTTTCAGAACTCTATTTCTAAGACATAAAACTGGGTACAGCTTTAAAATAAAAACCTTTTAGGTATGTGCATGTGTTACTCCCACTTCTCATGATTTCAAAATTCTCAAGGCCAAATTTTAGCCACTTTATACTTTCCTTTCCCCCCAGTAGCTGCAAGAGCAGGCAACCTAAGACAGGGCTATGTTTTTCCGCTGTACAAAAAACAAAAGAGGGAATTGTTGGGCCCTGCCATGTGCCTGAGGCCTAGTACAACTTCTTGAGCCTGACTAGCAGTAGATCCATCGAGCTACTTCGCGTAGCAACGACTCAGCAAGGCCCGGCCTGAAACTGCCTCTACCTAGATACAGCCAACGTGGTACCATGCCACTGGCCCGACCCTGTCACACACCTCTTCCCCTGCCTTCTTTCCC
>CAUYPK010058297.1:0-42909 GCA_963574355.1 Loris lydekkerianus | reverse complement strand
CTCAGATCTTTGAGGGATGCAACTTCTTGTCTCAATGTGTCAAAATCTTTGGTCATTTGATCTTTGAATTTGTTGAATTCTTGAGATATCTTTTGGGTTACTGCTTGGAGTTCTAATTTGATCTTATTTGCTATCCAGATTCTGAATTCGATTTCTGACATCTCAGCTATTTGTATGGGGGATCATGTGCTGTGTCTGCCCCATTGATCCTTGGGGGAGTTGATCTACTCTGATTATTCATATTGGCAGAGTTTGTCTGTTGATTTTGCCTCATGATTGTTTTTCATGATTGCCTCTGGCCGTCCTCAGAGTTTGGGAGGTGTCTCTCCAAGATTAGACCCCAGCGGGATCACTCTATTGTTGCTGGATCTTTGTAGGGAGTGACCCTGTGTGGTTCCTCTGGGGCTGCTCTAGCTAGGGAGTTCTGGTTGTTGAAGCAGTTCCAGCGTGTGACACACCCAGATCCAGCAACAGGGCAGGAGGTGGTACGCATGGTTCTGGGAGTGCCTGGCGCCCAGTGACTTAGGCACAAAGAGCCCAAGGCTCCAGCAGTCTCTGGCCAGGAGAAGGGCTCTGTGCAGAGACAGGGAGGGCTCCGGAGGACAAGCGGCTACCAGTATCCCTGGCCAGACAAGCAGGCCAGTGTGGAGGCTGGGAGGACATGGGAGGGAGGATGCCGGGTTGCTCAGCTCCCGCAGTTCCTGATCAGGGCATGCGGAGGCCTGGTGGGTGTGGGTCGCCGGTTGGGGTCATGGCGCAGCTCTTATGGAGGTCCGGGCAGCGCCAAGCCCAGGAGTTTGAGGTTGCTATGAGCTGTGATGCCATGGCACTCTACCCAGGGCAACAGCCTGAGGCTCCTGTATGCCAAAACCTCTCACTCTGCCCCTAGGGGTTAAGGCTGTAAGGCAGCTCATTCCCTGCCTTTAGGCTTCTCAGTCACTAGGTTACTAGGTCCTGCCCGATCCTTGCTCTGAGACGCTGAGTGCGGAGCTTGCCGGGGCAGTTCTCTCACAATGGCTCCCTGCGGCCCAGCTCAGCGTCTCAGTCTGGGGCCCCAGACAATGCCCAGAGTTCTCTGTATTCCTGCTCAAGCTCTCCCCAGGGCAGTTCAATTGAGTGCCAAGTCCAAAAACACCAAAACAGTTCACAGGTAAGGCCTTTCCAGTTTGCAGTCTTACTGCTGCTTGTACTTATGGTTGCAGGCGGGATTAGGTCGATCAAACACACACAACCACTTGCCAGTTTTCCACTGTTTTTGTCTTCCTCTTGGGGTCCAGAAGTCCCTTGCTGACTCCCTGTATCCTCAAAGGAATGATTATAAGCAGATCCCACCAGCCAGAGATGCCTGGAGTCTTATCTCCCCAGACTCACCGTGCCCAGTTTCAGGGAAGCTGTTACTCGGTCGCCATCTTTAATCTCTCTCCAATTCTCAACAAAATCTTAACCAATAGATTACAGCTACACATTAAAAAATCAATCATCATGATCAAGTAGGCTTCATCCCAGAGATGCAAGGCTGGTTTAACATATGCAAATCCACAAATGCAATTCACCATATCAATAGAAGCAAAAACAAGGACCATATGATCCTCTCAAGAGATGCAGAAAACGCACTTGATAAAATTCAGCATCATTTTCTAACAAGAATACTGAAGAATATAGGATTAAGTGACACATTTCTTAAACTGACTGAACCCATTTACAACAAACCCACAGCTAATATCATACTGAATGGAGACAAACTGAAACCTTTTCCACTTAAAACTGGAACCAGAAAAGGAAATCATCTATTGCCACTATTCAAAATAGTGCTGGAAGTTCTGGCCAATGCAATCAGGCAGAGAAAGGATATAAAGGGCATCCAAATAGGGGCAGAGAAAGTCAAATTCTTGCTCTTTGTCAGTGATAGGATCTTATACTTAGAGAACCCCAGAGTCTCAACCACAAGACTCCTGGGAGTGATCAAGAAATACAGAAACATCTCAGGGTATAAAATCAATGTCCACAAATCAGTAGCCTTTGTACATGCCAATAACAGCCAAGTTAAGAAACTCGTCAAAGACACAATTCCCCTTACAGTTGCTTCAAAGAAAGTGAAATACATAGGCATAAAGCTAACGAAAGATGTTTGGGGATTTTCTATTGACATATCTTCAAGTTCATAGATTCTTTCCTTGGCCATGCACAGTCTACTAATGAGCCCATCAAAGGCAATCTTGTTTTATGTTACAATATTTTTTGTTTTATTTATTCTTTCAGGGAGTATCCATATACCTCCTTAGGTGACCCATTTGCTTTTGTATGAGTTCTACTTTTTTCATTAGATCTCTTAACTAACTAACTATAATTTTTTTAAGTTGTCTGTTTGACTACTCCACAATCTATGTCATATGTAAGTCTGATTCTGAATTGCTATTGTCTCTTCAGAATGTTTTCTCTTGCCTTTTAGTATGCCTTGAAATTTTTTGTTGATGTCAGAATGATGTATAATAGGACCTTAAATACATAGGAATTTAATGTGAGGTTTTATTTTATTCTGGCTAGAAGTTGGACCATGTTTAACACTTGCTGTAGCTGGAAGTGCTCGAGGCTTCCAATTTGTCTAGTGTCCCAGGTTAGTTTTTGTCTTCCCTATTGACTTTGGGCTTCCCTAAGAAGTCTTCCTCAGTGGGAGGCTATCTTGCAGCTTTCTCAGCTGTAATCTACTGTTATTATCCTAGAGCTGTGTTGGTGTTGTGGTAAAGAGTGGGGAGGGGAAGATTTGTAATTGTATAATTAAATTAATAGGGCTATGTTCCTGAGCTTTGATCTTCATAAATGTTTGTTAACTTTTTTTTACTTGAAGTCTCCAGGAGATCAGTTCCCTTTCCCAAGGTGGAACAAGGCTCTGATAAAGTCTTCTCTGGAAAGGAGGCCTTCTTTATGAAGAATGTTCTGGGCATACTTCATAATGGTTACTCTTTCTCTGGCTCTTCCAGAGCCAGTCCAAGTTTTTGTTTTTGTTGTTGTTTGTTTTTTTTGTTTCTTTCTTTTTCTTTTCTTTTTTTTTTTTTGGCTTTTTGCTGTGAAAACTTGGTGGGTTCCCTGAAGAAAAAACCCATCAAAGTGTCGGGTTTCCCACACTAAATTCCCTAGAAATTTCACACACTAAAAGCTGGGTTGGTGGTTGTGGGGCTAAAGATGGAGTGGCAAAGAAACCCATTAAAGCAGGCTCTCATTTATGGGAATGGCCTGTCCTACTAAACAGGTATGTCTCATTGTAGGAGAAAGTGTTGCAGACAGGAGAAAGACAAAGGTTAATGTTTGCAACACTCTGTAAACCAGTTTCCTCAGAGTCTGGAGGGAAATTAGTTGAGGTCTGATGTTCGACTTGAAGTAGGCAGTTAAAGTGGAAGTGGACAGTAGCAATCAGACAGTTTTATTTCCTGTAGTTTGTACGTCACAAGGTATGCTGGTAGGGCCTCAGAGAAAAGTGATTCCATTGAGACTAAGTAAGAAAGATGGAAAACTAATTTGGAAACTTTAGGGTGGAGACTTGTAACGAAGAAAGAATTCAGAATTCAGTCCAAATTGTAGGCAAATAATAAAAACTCAAAAGCAACAAATAATAAAAACTCAAAAGCAACAAACAAGGCTAAAATCTAATAACAGATGTATTTTCATTATTTTCTGAAACATAATACATCATTTTTCTCTTTCTAGTTTCCCATTCCTACCAAGAATAAATCATAGTAGGACCAATTTATTTGCAAAATAAATTTTAGTCTATGCTAGGTGCAGTGGCTCATACCTAGCACTTCAGGAGGCTGAGGTAGAAGGATTGCTAGAGGCCAGGAGTTTTATACCAGCCTGGGCAACATAGCAAGACCCCAATCTACACAAATTTTTTTTTAAATGGCCATGCATGGGATACATGCCTGTAGTCTTAGCTACTCTGAAGGCTGAGGCAGCCTTGCTTGCGTCCATGAGTTCAAGGCTGTAGTTAGCTATATTATGCTACTGTACTTCAGTCTGGGCAACAGAGCAGGACACTGTCTCAGAGAAAATGTAGTCTAATTTTAATTAGCCTGATCATTTGCATAATGTGCAGTAAGAAGAGTGGTTGATCATATAGGCTATTTTTTAAACCAACTTTGCTGAAACTTTTTTTAATGGAATCTCCAATTAGACATTCAAAAGTCTCTCAAGCCCAACAAAGCTAAGAATTTGCTATCAGACTGTCTGCAACACCTGTATGAATTAAGTAAATTCTCTCTTTGACATCTCAAAATAGTTTGCAGTCCCCAAGTCTGTTAGAAAATGGCATCCTGGCTGGGCACCTGTAGCACAGTGGTTATGGCATCTGCCACATACACCTAGACTGGTGTTTTGTTTTGTTGCAGTTGTTGTTGTTTGACGGGCCAGGGTGGGTTCAAACTCGGCCTGGGCCAGCAAAACAACAATGACAACTGCAACCAAAAAATAGCTGAGTGTAGCTCAGCGCCTACAACTCAGCAGCTAAGGCCAGGGCCACATACACCTGGGCTGGCTGGTTTGAACCCAGCCCTGGCCTGCCAAACAACTACAACAAAAAAATAGCCGGGCATTGTGGTGGGTGCCAGGTGCCTGTAGTCCCAGCGACTTGGGAGGCTGAGGCAAGAGAATCACTTAAGCCCAAGAGTTTGAAGTTGCTGTGAACTGGGACGCTACAGCACTTTATAGAAGGCAACATAGTGAGACTCTGTCTCAAAAAAAAGAAGAAAGTGGCACCCTTTACTTACCACTGGTCAGGAGTCTTGTAAAGGAAATGCATAAACAAGGTACCAGCCCAGCTTCTTCAGGTTTCTTTCTTTCTTTATTTTTTTTTTGTCAGATTGATAAAGTCAAGCACAATTTCTCAAAGCAGTCTGGTCATATCTGGAAATAATGCCATTCCAGACAAAGACTTAGTAAAATAAACAATGTCTCCAATTGTGTACTGTTACAAAAGAAAACAGATTCTTATTAAACTTATACAAAGAACTATTATAACATAGGTTAAGAAACTCACAATTAGTTTCCAAATTCCGGAGAAATTAGGCAGAGAGAAATAAAAATGCTTCAAATTTTGCTCATAAAAGTATACTTTACCCAATTTGTTGTAAGTTAGTTCTAAAGAAAACAGCTCTCTTGAATTCTGGAAAACAAAATATGAAAAGAATCAGCAATGTTTCAAAGAAAATGTCATTTAAAAACTCCAGTCCTCTATTGGTTCAGCCCCATGTAATTAACTCTTGTTCTGGTTGATGTTGGGTTAGAAATCCTCGTAAATGCATCAGCTTTTTAATTAGAGTCCTGGACGTTTTTCCTAGTTCAATAGTACTATCTCCAAAGTTATCAGAAATCTGTATTCAAGAGTACTTATCAAAGTCTTTTCCATGAATTTCCTCATACAAGCACATTTTGAAATTTAGCTGATGAACTTTTTATTTAAGCAAAAGGGTCTCCCTCTGTCAGCCAGGCTACAGTGCATTGGCATGATCATAGCTGACTGTAACCTCAAATTCCTGGGCTCAACCAATCCACCTACCTCAGCCTCCTAAGTAACTGGGACTGCAAGCATGCAGCACTACTCCAGGCCATAAAGTGATTTTTTAGAAAATTCAAAGTAAAACAACAATTATCTGTGGATGATAGAAATCTTAGAATAGACAGGCTGAAAAACATAATTGATAAGGAAATTTGGTTATTTCTGTCATACAACAATTTAATAATAATTATAATTATTACTAAACACATATACCAAGATATAACAGAATTTTAGGAATCTCATACAATTTTATATATATATATATATATATATATTTTTTTTTTTTTTCAGACAGTCTCACTACGTCCCCCTTAGTAGAGTGCTGTGGAGTCACAGCTCATAGCAACCTCAAACTTTTGGGAGCTTAAGCAATTCTCTTGTCTCAGACTCCCAGGTAGCTGGAACTACAGGCACCCACCACAATGCCTGGCTATTTTTTGTTTGTTTGTTTTTGCAGTTGTCATTGCTGTTTAGCTGGCCCAGGCTGGGTTTGAACCCACCAGCCTCAGTGCATGTAGCCAGGGCCATAATCACTGTGCTACGAGCACTGAGCCCTCATACCATTTTAGAACACATATTAATAATGCATTTATACAAACGTAACCCAAAGGAAGTTAAACACTATTTTGTATTTGATAATACTTCTCATATGATTTTAACATACCAAATAAGTATAATATGTCTCTCTTGGACTTCAAAGGCACTAATATCCAAAAAGGAAATGTGATCCAAAAGACTGAATTTAGGATTTGAAATTTGATTTTGGAAAGCTCATCAAATATCAAAAGCATAAAACATTATCGTATCACAAAGTAGGATCACTGGGCACTATAAAACAGCAATCATTCATTTTGCCAAAGTGATAACTCAAAGATTTCAAAAAGTAAAATCTTTATACTTTAGTGCATTAGCTGATGTGTGAATTGCATTTGGTGCATTAGCTGACGTGTGAATTGCATTTAGTTTTGAGCCTGGGGGGGCCTCGTGAAGCATGCATAATTCACACATCTCTTTGAAATTGACTGCCACACTAGAAAAAATTTTTTTTTCATTGGGACCCGGTGTTTTATTAGGTCAGGAGATGTCTGTGCTATATACACTTCATGAGACTCAGGGCTCAAAACTAGCATGAGTTAAATACAACTCACATGGCAGTTAATGTACTTGACAATAAAGCACCATGGCCCTAAGGAAGGCCTAATAAAGACATTATAACACAAGCTGAATCCCTCTCTTTTTCTCTTTTCTCTCTCTCTCCTTTTTTTTTTTATAGCTTACTCTAAAGGCAAACAAATACCTTTTACTATCTTTTACTAATACTACATTAAAATCTTGTTCAAAGGAGAAAACCAAATTTTGCCATTGCATTCGTATGTCATTAATGATAAAATATTTAAACTTAAGACATGAAACTATAAAAATACTAGAAGAGAGTGCAGGGAAAACACTTGAAGAAATTGGCCTGGGAGAATATTTTATGAGGAGAACCCCCTGGTCAATTGAAGCAACACCAAAAATACATTACTGGGATCTGATCAAACTAAAAATCTTCTGCACAGCCAAGAACACAGTAAGTAAAGCAAACAGACAACCTTCAGAGTGGGAGAAGATCTTTGCAGGTTATGCTTCTGACAAAGGTCTGATAACTATAATCCACAGAGAACTCAAACTAATCAATGAGAAAAAACCAACCCCATTTCTATGTGGGCAAGAGACTTGAACAGAAACTTCTCTGAAGAAGACAGGTGCATGGCCTACAAACACATGAAAAAATGTTCATCATCTTTAATCATCAGAGAAATGCAAATCAAAACCACTTTGAGATATCATGTAACTCCAGTAAGAATAGCCCACAAAACAAAATTCTAAAACCACAGATGTTGGCATGGATGTGGAGAGAAGGAAACACTTCTGCACTGCTGGTGGAAACACAAACTAATGCATTTCTTTTGGAAAGAAGTCTGGAGAACACTTAGGGAACTAAAAGTAGACCTGCCGCTTGATATATACTAGAAATATATCCAGATGACCAAAAATCATTTTACAACAAAGATATTTGCACCGAATGTTTATTGAAGCCCAATTCATTATTGCCAAATCATGGAAGCAGCCCAAGTGCCCATCGACCCATGAATGGATGAACAAATTGTGGTGTATGTATACCATGGACTATTATGTAGCCATAAAAAGATGGAAACTTTACCTCTTTTTTGTTTACATGGATGTAGCTGGAACATATTTTTCTTAGTAAAGTATCTCGAGATTGGAAGAAAAATTATCCAATGTACTCAGTAGTATTTTGAAACCAATATATAATCACCCTCACTTTCATACAAATGATAAAACACAACTGTAGCCCAGAATGAAGGACAGAAGAAGAGGGTGAGGGGAGGAGAGCTGAGGGGAGGGGAGGAGGAAGGCTGGGTGCAGGGAGGGTAATCAGTAGGACCCACCTATTGTGGATAATGCAAAGGTACATGTCAAATCTATTAAGAGCGGAGTATAAATGTCTTAATACAACAATTAAGTAAGAGAGGTGAAGGGTATATTAATAAGTTTGATGTAAGCATTCCAAATTGTATATAAAATTAGTACATTGTATCCCATAAATTCATTAATGTCATGATTCAATAGGAAAAAAAAAGCTTATAAACCATCCATTCAATCTTAATAATCTTTGGCCACCTGAAGTAAGGTTTGCATAAACTTTTACGACCTCTTCCAATTTTTCTCATTCTCTTTCTTTTCAGTTTTATCCATCATTCCTTTTTTCTTAAACTCAAAACAACTTTAAAACCTCCAAACTAGACAAAATTACTTTTCCTTTAACAAAAACCACATTTTTGTGTCTTCATAAATAAAGCAGTATCAAAAATATTATAGAAGCAACAGTTTTATGACCTTAAAACATCTAATAGAGACAATGTAAACCTGTCTGACCAGTAGATCCAGGCAAAAAAGTGTAAATTTTGAAGATGTTTCTATTTTACTTTACCAAACAACAACTTTAAAACTAGCTTTACTTACCAAAGATTAGAGAAGTCACATGAACTTGAAAAGCACTTGGGCTTATTTAATTAACTTACGAGTACTCATATATTTATAAGTCAATTTGGTGCCATGGACAGTATACAAACAGACATACACGTATTATTATTCTGAAACCTGTAAGGATGGTTTCAGTGGGAGGTGTGTAGAGATTCCACTTGGCATTTCCCACTATGATAGCGCTTACCTTTACAGGTCAAGAATTTAATATGATAGGCCAGGCACAGTGGCTCACCTCTGTAATCCTAACACTCTGGGAGGCTGAGGCAGATGGATCACTTGAGCTCAGGAGTTTGAGATCAAACTGCACAAGAGAAAGACACCATCTCTACTAAAAAAAAAAAAAAAAAATAGAAAAACTAGCTGGGTACTGTGATCGGCACCTGTAGTCCCAGCTACTTGGGAGTCGGATGTAAATGGAACTCTTGAGCCCAAGAGGTTGGTGTAAGCTATGACACTACGGCACTCTACCAAAGGCTACAGAGGGAGACTCTACCTCAAAAAATAAAAATAAAAAAAATTTAATGTGAGGGTTGCACAAACTATTATGCATATGTCTGTTCTACATATGTTTATGTACCAGGGACATGGCAACTTGGTTTAAGGACGTGTATATGCGCTATGAGCTAGACCTGGATCAGATCTTACTGTGCTGCCATCTGTGCTCATTCTAAGAGAGAACCTATCATGACACTTGGGTCTCTAGGTTCAGTATCAGTTCACAGTCCGTATCCAGGTATTCCCTTTTCCCCATTGTATGCCTACCAGAGTAAATGGCTGTAGATCACTTAAGGGAAGGACTCTGGGATTGTTACTGTGCATACTTTTTATGATATTTCAGGGTCCTTTCTCTAGGGACCTGACCTCTCCTTTCATCAGTGTATTATTCCAGGTCCAAAAACTGGTTCAAGTCCAGAAACTGGGGAACTGATCATGACTTTGTAGCAGAGAGACTGCTCTCAACCTCTTGTTCAGATTGGGGGATTTCGTTGATGATTGCCCATTTATTTTGCCCTAAAGGTCTCATTCAACTTAACTTTTCCAAAACCCCCATGGATCAAATTCCCTTGCCCGCCACTCTTACCTTACAGCATTTACCTGGCTTCTGGTGTTTGAATGACATCAGGTGACCTCTGTGCTACAAAGTTCTATTATCTTACTGCTCACAGTGACCCCAATTCTGAAATAGCATCTTCTGACTTTACCCTGGAGTAAAGGAGAACCACCACTGAGTTTCGGAGTGATGTTGATACCTGTCTGGCCAGAGAATTCTTTATTTATTTGGCAAATGGAGAAGCTCCTGAACTTTCCCAGGAAATATATTTAACTGTTAGGTTTCCCAGCTTTCCATAAGTATATTCTCTCTAGCAAACTCACTTCTTTGAGCCATTTAATCCTCCCTTACAATGTCAACCATTGTAAGGTATACTGATATTTCTACTTAATTGGTATACTGGGGCCACTAATTTTTCTGAGCCTTAAGATGTCATCCTAAGTTTGTTCTCACTATCACCAGGAGTCCTTGTGTAAGTGTTAAATCCTGTATCCTATTAAAGTAGTCCCAAATTGATAAATTCTCCCTTATCTAACTTTATGTTCCACCTCCCCCCAATCATTCATAACTTTCAGAATCCAGTCCCATGCACACTCTCCTGGCTCCTGCTGGCACCTGCTGGCTAGGACTTACAATTTCTTTGCAGTAGGGTTGCATTCACATGGTGTCAGTCCTATGATGTTCCTCGAATATCATATGTAGTGAATTGACCATGATTCCTACCTGGCAGCCAGAAGGGAAAGAAGAGGCTGTATCCTGAAATGGGTGGTGAATGTTACTCTGAAGAGAAAGGACCTCCCATCATCTCACAAGGGAGGAGGTCTAGCTTTTAATAGGGAGCAGTAGGGGCACTTTGGCAGGCTCAGCAGGTGGTGGGGAATCTAGGGATTCAAGATTTTTCAGGTATATCAACCCAAATGTCCCCATGCCCTGAATCAAAGTCCCACTTTTTCCCTACCAGAGTCTTAACCTGGACATATCACACATGCCTAGTTAAAGAGTTTGATCTTCTTTGGATGTTTTCACTTGGCCTTCTGTTACTTATGTTTAAGTTCTGGAATTGATCTTCCATTTTCTCAGCTGTCCACTGCAGCATATTAGAACCTTTTTATATGAATGATCTCCAGGATTTTTGGTCTTCACACTTAGATTTGAATCACAGATTAATCACTCTCAGCTTTTCATTATCTCTCTCCAAGATATTAATTCCACTTAGCAATAGCCATCAAATCCCAATGAGCTTATGGTTACTATTTCTCCCATACTTGAGACCCATGCATGCTCTTTTGCTGTACACCACATGCTCTTCCCAGTGCACTACAAGGGAAATTTCAACAATAACCTGCCTACTCATGGTAGCTATGTTCTACCTGCCACTACTGATACCTTGCCAGCCAGCAATGGGTGATAGAATCCAAAATGCAATCATAATATCTGCTTTCTTGGATCATTTCCAGCAGTAAATCTTTTAGGTCAGGTTTCATGAAAAGTAGACTTTGAGGCAAAGTTTAGCATTAGAAAGTTTATTAGGAAGTACACATAGGATCAACATCAGTAGAAAGAAAAGATAAAAGTAGAATCAGATAGGAAAAAGTTGGTTGTGATGCTATTGTGTCATAAAGAATTTGGCCTTTATCCTTGATTCATAGGAGATAACTTTTAAACCCTTGGAATTTCCTGAGTGATAGGATAGTGTCTTTGTTATTTATAGTGGGTCCCTGGACCACATCTGTATTCATGCTAAGGAGATAACTTAGGATGGAGGCTGTTCCTGCCACAGAGACCAACCATGCTATTAAAGGGTGGAAGCTTTGAGCCATATGATATTGCACAACCTCCTGACCTTTAAGGAGGGGAAGGAGGCTAGAAATAAGTTCAATCATGGAGCCAATGATTCACCTTTATAATGAAATCCTAATAAAAACTCCAGACACTTAGGCTCAGTGGAGGTTCCTGGCTTGTGAGGACATCAATGTGGGGGAGGGCCATATATTGTAATTCCATGGGAAGAGGAGGCAGAGGCTCTGATTTGCTTTCCTGAGTTTTGTTAAGTCATTCTAGTAAATTATCAAATATAATGGGGTTATGAGAAATCCACAGTTGGGCAGAAATACTGGTAGTCTGAAGACCCCTGCACTTATGGATGATTTCTGAAGTGAGGGCATCTTTGGTGCTATTGGGGACTTTGCCTTTAACTTGTGGGGTCTGATGTAACTCTGGATGGTTAGTGGCCAAACCACAGTGTGGTACATCAGATGCGAACATAACAAAGGCCTCAGCTGATCTCCTGGTGAGTTTAGGTACTTTGAGGTTTGCAGATGTCCCCAGTTGGGTGGAGGGGCCCCACCTTTATATCTCGAACATGTACTCAGGCTGCCATTGGGCATGTCAGATTTCTTTAGCCAAGAAAGTTCCTGAAGAGAGCTGACTGCTAAAGAAGGTTGCATGCAGGCAGCACTCCCAGCAGCTGAGGGATGTTTCATTCTGGAGGTGAGATTTTAATGGCAAGTCATAGCATCCACTATAGTTTTTTAACTACTATCTCTTAAATAGTAGAGAGGATAAAGTGATTAAAAATAGTACTAAAAATTCTTTCAAATTTGTAAGCATTTTGTAGATAAGAGAATTCACAGAGGGAGATCAGTGGGTTGATCCTGGCAAATCCTTGTAAGTGATCATATTGTTTCCCCACTTAATCGTGTCACTCTCTTCCTATTGTTTCAGGAAGAATAAAGCCTTACTCTCAGGAACACTCCTCAGACTCTGTATGATGTGATTCCTTCTTGCATTTGCAGGATTATGACTTCCTCATCTCATTGCTTCACCATCTCATCCTCGTTCTCTCTATGGATTGCACCTTACTTTTTAAATTCCAGGGCAGGTGCACAGAATGTTTTCTCTGCTCGAAATGCATTCTTCCCTCTTTGTCTGGACGATTTGTATTCATTTTTTAGGTCTTTGTCTAAATGTCTCTTTCTCAAAGAGAACTTCTGTCACCCTCCATCTAGAGGAAGGCCACCTGTTGTATGCTTTCACGGCTTCTATTCTCTGTATACAGTCTTTTAAAACATTTAATACAAATTTAACAACATGGTCATTTACGTGTTTAGCTGTTTAATGTCTGTCTCTGTCCCTTTTACGTGTTTCTTGAAGACAATGATGGCTATTTTTTTCTGTCCTCTTTCCTTAGCATTTAACTCAATCACTGACATGTGGACTTAATAAATATTGAGTGAAGTGATTAAGGCATGGGCAACCGTGGTACTGTATAGTGGTTAATAGCATGGCTGTGGAGTCAAGATTGGGTTAAAATACTCCAAATACTAATTTGTCCATTGAGATCTCTGTAAACGAATTCTCCATCTAGACAATGTAGAAACTGGCATATCATTGCATGTTGAGTTTGTCAGAGGAGGAGAACTTACCCTCTCTAACACCCTAGGAGATTAATGTAGAATGAGATTATCTATTTATCAGCAGTTGTGCTCAGTTCAACTGAGGCACAGTGGTAAGAAAGCAAAAGTGAATAGAAACTGAAAAGAAAACTGGAGCGGCATAGGCGGTATGGATAGAGAGAAAGAGTAACCTACACAAGTTTCAGGGGAAGAAAGAGATTTTGTGTGAGAAGAACAAAGAGAAAGTTTAGAGCACTTCCGAAGAGAGCTGGAAGTGGGTCCCTCTCCAGAAGGAGAAAAGGAGAGAGAGTCTGAGACACAAAGGCCTGCAGGGGTATAAATAATCTTTCCATTTGAATTTTGTTGCAAGTCTTTCATTGACCTCTTTGCACCTCCAGGAAGTATTGCCTTTTTTCCATTGGTCATTGGTTATCTCCTTTTATTGGTCGTGGGTTACCTATGTTACTTCATATCCATATTCTTATGGGCCCTCCAGACTTTCTGTCTTAGCAGGCCAGGTTTTCCTCCCAGTTCCTCTTGAAGCAACCCAGTTTTCCTCCCACTCCCCCTTTCTTAGTATCCTTACTCAAGTCTAATAGCACATAACTCAATGTTGCCCCAGGTCTCACATAAGCTAAAATATATGAGGAACGGTTCATAGGACATGCTCTATATGTGTTTATTATTATCATTATTATTTATTAATTTAGGTTGGGAGACACCTGTGGCTTGAGACCAGGAGCTGGTTAGCTGTATAAGACGTTTCTTCCAGGTGAGTAAGGCCATATAATAGACCAAATAATAGATTCAAGTGGGGCATTTCTGTAAGTAGAATTCTACCTTTTTGTCCTGATAGTGTCTCCAAATTTTTAGAGAGTTTTATATTAGCCCTCAGATTGGAAACCTGAAAACTGAGATTACAATAGGTAGAGTGAAATCTTGACTTTGGTGCTGACTTTGACACTAACTGGCCAAGTTAACTTGGGCAAAATCAAGGAGTTCAAGTTCCTTCATTTGTAAAATGAAGCAAAAAGAGATAATCAGCTGAAAACCCTTTCCAGGTTTATAAGTCAGTGATTATACATCATGATCTAACAAAAGCTAATACAGTTGCAGATACTAAAATTCATGGATGTTCACATTCCTGACAAAATGGTATAGAATTTGCCAATAACCTTTGCACATTTTCCTGTATACTTTAAATCATCTCTAGATTACATATAATACTTAATACAATGTATATGCTATATAGTTATACTATATTGATTAGCAAATAAGAATCCCTAAAACGTCTGTATATGTTAAGTATACATGCAGCCATACATTTTGGGGGTAATATTTTCTATCTGCAGTTGGTCGAATCCATGGATAAGGCATCCAGAAATATGGAGGCTCAAATGTACTGTGATTTTCCCTAGTATTGGAACACAAACATACCTAGGTTTATCAGTTTGTTAAATGCATTTTCAACTTATGATATTTTCAATTTACAAAGGGTTTATCAATACATACCCCATCAGTACATGCCCCATAAGTAGAGGGGCATCTATACTTTAATAAAACTTATGTGAAAGCAGTCTCTCTCACACTTTCAAAATATCTTATTGCATAGTACCATGGGTACCTGAAACCACAGAAAGTGAAAACAGCGATAACAATGGGACTACTGTACATTTAGGGTAGAACGTTGTACAAAACATTTTATAGGTGCAAAAGACATTCGTGTTTCTTTGTGTTGTCTTTGGAATGTGGGTTTGGTACAGAAAACCCCCCCCTTCTTTATCAGTTGCAATCTTTTTTTATTTTTTTGAGAGAGGAGTCTCACTCCGTTGCAGCAGGCTAGAGTGTATGGCATCATAGCTCACCGCAACCTCAAAACTCCTGGCTCAAGTGACCCTCCTGCCTCAGACTCTCCAGAAGCTAAGACTACAGGCACCCACCACCTCACCAGTAGTTTTTCTATTTCTAGTACAGATGGGTCTGGCTCTTGCTCAGGCTGGTCTCAAACTTCTGAGCTCAAGCAATACACCTGTCTCAGCCTCCCAGAGTGCTAGGATTACAGGAGTGAGCCACCCTGCTGGCTTATCAGCTTCAATCTTTAAATTGTATTTAATTAAAACCATTGCAGTTCTTAGAATTTGATATGAACCAGAGTATGGTATTCCAGGGTAGCCAAAAAGACCAATTACATGAAGGTCAGAGTTCACCCTGCTCCAGTTGGTCCACAAATCTTTTCTTGTGCATTTCTTTTGGAATGAATTCAACTGAGAAAGCAGATAGGTTCTAACAGAAGAGATCCATAAAAGTCGTAGGGGTTATCCTGCACCATCAATTTGCTGTCGCTTTACAAACTATAAGGTACAGCCCTTATGGCTGTGTGATTTCTTCACTTTTTCTCAGCCTTAGCTTCCCCATCTATAACACATCTATCTTGCGGGTTGGCTGTGTAGTAGGCACGGAAAAACAAGGCAAAAAACAAGCTGTGCACTCGCTGGGAATTTTCTGTATTCCAGTAAAAACATTTATGGCTTGCGTGCATATTGTCCGCGCTAGGGGAAAAAAGGGCAAAATAGACCATGCCAAGTCCTAACATTTTCTCACTTCAGTTTTCTCAATGCAATTGAGCGTCGGGCGCAGAGGTTCTAAGTTCTAGATTTGGACTTATAAAAGCTAGGGTACTACAGACGGATAGTACGACTAGAGTACTAAGTACGACTAGATTTTCCCCACTTCCTAAAACATGAGGGAGGGTAAGGACAGACTGAACTAGAGCGTTTAGGCCACAATGCTCAGACTCCCAGGCAGCGGCTCAAAGGGGCGGAAATCTCCAGGAAGAAGAGGAGGCTGGAAAGAGGGCGGGCCGAAAGAGATCGGACCAATGACGCGGCGGGCGGGATTGGAGTTCCCGCCTCTGGGCAGCGTGCGCGCGCACCTCATACGCACGTACGTACGCACGCACGCTGCGGAAGCGTGCGCGCAGGCCCAGCCCTCGCCGCCGCCGCCATTTTAGCTCCTGATTCGGGCCGCACGGTGTGGGCTGTTGTAGCGGGCGGGGTGGGGGTCCTCCAGAGTTAAGTAGCTGTCCTCTACTGTGCCCATACGGTAGCCAGCTTCTTGTTTTTCTTCCTTCACAACCGCCCGCTCCAAGAGTGCGAAGATGTCCAAGCGCCACCGGCTAGACCTGGGGGAGGATTACCCCTCCGGCAAGAAGCGTGCGGGGACCGATGGGTAAGCGAGGCCGGCGGCGCGCGGCAGCGGCTCGGGCTTTGTTGGGGTCCCGGCGGGGAGCGGGCGAGGCCTGGCCTGGCCGAGCGGGCCCGGAGCCCGAGCCTTTGTTTTCTCTTGGGCTGGGTTCCTCCGCGGCCGGTCGGGGAAGAGCGGCGTCTGCCCGGCCCGGCCAGGGTGCGGGGGTTTGTGTGTGCCGGGGTCGCCGCCCGGCCCGGTTGGGAGAGTGGAGAGGCCTGTCGCGGACACGAGGGCGCCGCCTTTTCTAGGCCAAGCCAAGCGAGGGTCACTTTCGATGGGGTCGGGCGGGAGTGAACCGCGGACGGACCTCGTGGTCCTGTTTCCGAGTAAGGCCTGGAGCCTGGGGCGAGAGTGGGGGAGGGCGCGGCGGGAGGATCGGCTTCCTAGGGCACCAGATGCTTCTCTGGCCGAGGGGGCCGGGCAGGGGGCAGTGGGTGTGAGTGTGGGGGGCGCGGCTGGGCGCTCCGGAAGGGGGAAGGCGGAGGGTGGAAAGTGAGAAGCGTGTGGAGTCTTGTGTAGGCCGGAGTGGGGGTGGCGGGAGTTGAGTGAAGCGAGCAAAAGGGTAGTTCTCGGGGAAGGGAGAGTGGAGAGCCTTGCCGAGAGGAAGGAAAACGTGTGGAGTATTACACCCAAGGCTGGAAGGCTGGCGGTTTGGAGCGGCTGAGTTTATACTTTGGCGGGAGAGAGCGTGCCTCGGTCCATTCAAACACTTCAAAGTAGATACTAGTCAAACTTCCGCCCTCTACCTATGCTCCCGCCATCTCCTTTATTTCCTGCCTTGGTTAAAGTGGTGGTTACTGAGCATCCCTGGGGTAGAGATTAGAACGCATTCTTTTTTTTCCCCAGTAAGTTATTTTCTATCCTCTCAGATCTTTCTCAAAAGTGTCTTAACATTTTTGGAAATAGATCGCCCCACCGAGAGTTGAAATACATCGACACATGATGTTCCTGATTCCTTTGACTTAGTCTTTGCTTAAAGATACAGAGGCATTTACCAGCGATTGCATAAAAATCATTTCTTGTCCAGTGCATGTTGTTACTTCTGCAGTACAGAGATTTATTTGAATAATTCAGGCAAAAAACACACAAGTCTGAATATCCAAATACTTTGCATACTTTCATTTTATTGCGTGTATGTAACTTCTGTGAATTTTTGCTCACCGTCAGTGGGATTGATTTCCAGGCATCTGTGGAGTTTCAGTGTGGAGTGTAAGCCCCAGGGTAGGATGTACTCTTAGATGCCTTCACATATATTGAATTATTGAATAGAAAACAGAAGTAGGTCACATTTTAATTTTGTAGATTTCTTTAGGTTAAAACATTAGACACCGTAATAATACAATGGCATTGCAATGCTCTCCTTAGGCTGCCCTTCCCATCCCCCATAACCCACAAATACTAGTGCATTTGAGTTAGGTGTCGCAAACCGTTAGCGCTGGATGCAATTTAAGAGTATAATCAGCTCTTCTCAGGAATGAGAAATGGAAACCAGAGATTAGGTGACTTGTACAAATTTACAGTTTACAGCAGGATCTAGAACTCTGCTTTTTACATTTTCACTGTTCAGCGCTCAGCCTAATAATGTAGGTAACAGTCTTACAGTGTATTTTAATGACTTTTCTAATGGGTTGGTAAAGTGAGGAACACTTGGTTCTTGATTCCTCTGCTGCAAAAATAAATTGGTTGTCATCTGGCTAAGATGCACTTGATGTCACACAGATTGGAACAAAGTATATGGGGAGGGAATGAGTTTACTCATTTGTATATGTGCATGTGTGCACCATTTAAAATGTTTTCCTTGATAGTGGTCCAATGAAATGTATATGTGGTGGTTTCCTTTCCTTTCCTAAAACAGATCCCTTAGTAAGAATGTGTACTTTTTGCGTCTATGGTAGTAACCTTTGTATATTGACATTTGCATGTAGATAAAGGAGAGGATATCTTTGGAATAATGCCTGAGTTTTGAGAAATTCTAGGGAGGTTTTAATACTGATTTCCATATCATTTGAGTGCCATTTCTAATGGAAATAGTTTTATTTAGCAGTTGGTTTGCAATGTTTATTAGCACTCAGGGGTTTTTATTAAGGCCCTGGTAGGTGGTTTTATCTGAGATCATGGGCCTGTCTCCAATGCCACTACTAAACAGGACTGTCCATTTCTCCAATAATGAGAAGGCAGAGTAATTCAGTGGGCTGTTTCACTTAGATTTATCCTCTGAACTATATAAGGCTTTGTTTACTATTGGCAGATTTTAACTTTTAAGTCAGGTAAAGTAGTAGATTTCTGTTATGTATTCTGACTTCATTCTTTTCTCCATCAACCCACAAAATTTTAATTATATAATCCCTACTAAACAACTTAGTGTTGAAGTATGGAAAAACTTTTTGAAATTAGGGACATTCATTTTATGTTGTTTTTTGATATTCTTGATTAAGCATTTTCCTTTTAATTACAGAAAAATGAAACTAATATATTAATGCTGTGATAACATGTGGAGTACATGGTACACACTTGACACCATTCTAGGTGTTTTATATGTAATAAACACATTTTCACTCTGATCCTATGTAGTAGGTGAGGTTAAATAACTCCCCAGGAAACACAAGAAATGTCTGTACACAAAAATATAAAGAAAAAGGCAATAAATTTCCTGAAATTGTCTCCATCTTGGAAGAACATTTTTTGGTGAACATTTTATTAAGATCACTGCATATTTACTCACAAATACAAGCTATAATATTAAGTGGAATTTTTCAATGTGTGCCATTTGGTGGTTTTTTCACTTAGAAATGCCATTGACTATAGGTATACTTGTCCTTTTCATTAACTCCATAGTATTCCATTTGTACAGGTACATCATAAATTATTAACCAATCTCCTATGTGTTGTTTTTGTAGTTTCCCAGTTATTTTGTAAATGAAAAACATGATGGACATCCCGATCAATATTTGTGTACACATATCTTCAGAAGAAGTTCCTAGAAATAAGATTGCTGGATAAAAAACAGTTGCTTCTTTAAAATATTTCTATTTTGATGGCCAGTTTACATCTTCATTAGCAGTAGGATTTTAACACAGTATTGTAACTTAAAAGAAAATCTTCAGTGATAACTCATTTATTGGGTATTTTCAGTGTGCCAGGCAATGTTTAGGCATACTACAGGTTAACTTGTATAATCCTTTTTTATAATCCACAAATCATTTAAAAACCACATTTTATAGATAAAATAGAAATATATAGGTATGTTTTAAGAGGAACAAAATCAGTTGTAATTGGTAGTTTACCATTGGTGTAATTGGGGGAACCATCCTAGAGAATGAATGCTTGTTCCTGCTGTGTTACTGATATAGTTACGCTTTGCTTAGTGTTGGGGACAAGTTCTGAGAAATGTGTCCTTAGGCAAATTCATCATCATTTGAACAGTATAGAGTGTATTTACACAAACCCAGATAGTATAGCCTGTTTGCTCCTAGGCTACAAACCTGTACAGCATGTTACTGTACTGAATACACCATAGGAACTTGTAACATAGTGGCAAATATGTGTATATAAACAAAGAAAAGGTAAAGTAAAAATACTGCAGCATTATGGGACCACCACCATCTGTGCAGTCAGTTGACCAAAATGTTACAGGTACATGACTGTACTTGGAGTATAGGAAATTTGACATATGTTTAATATGGTGCCTACTTACATAGTTTTAACATTTTAAATGACCATACTATTTTTGTATGTTACAGATAAGGAATAATGAAGATAACTTCATTATTGACTGGGTCTGTACACCTTGTGGCAAGTTTGTATGCCATAGGACTTCATCTGAAGTAAACTGGATTAGTAGAATGAATAAACATAGATTATTTTACTTTATGCCTACCATCAGCCCACTGCATAGGCAACCTTCCACTGAACACACAAACATGAGCAACCTGCAATCATTCTGCTTATGGGGATTCATAGTGTAGATTATTTTAAAATTACCATCGTATGGGGACCCATCTCTAGTAACTAGAAGTAGAGAACCCAAATTGGGTATTTAAAATTGACTTGAGTTTAATATGGTGGCTACCTGGATAATTTTAACATTTTAAATGACTCAATAGTATGTTTTTCTGTGTATAATATGTTCCTGTATATAACACACACCCGCACTTTTGGCCTAAACTTTCAGGAAAATGCCCCTCAAGAAAGTGTCCAGTTCATGGCCAGGAGAGACACATCTGGGGAGGGCTGACACTCCTCTGGTAAATGCACATCGCACCACCTTCCCACAGCTGTATGCTCTAATCTTCCTGGATCCCTTCCCTCCCTGCAAGATGGCCATGTTCTAAGTGGCAGCTTCTGAGGCTGCTTGCTCTGCAGGCAGCCAGGTGGGTCACTGGGGCGTGCATAGGGGTCCTGTCTGTGGGGCCTTGGGGCTTCTGCATGGCTGTGTCTCACCTCATCAGCCCCACCACCGCCCCCTCCCCTGATTGTGACACCGAGGCCCCTGCAGCCCTTTCCCACGAGATCCTGGATCTTCTGGACTGGAACCCCCAGGAGGCCTGCTGGGATCCTTAGGCACACTACCTGTGTATGATGTGCACTGTTATTTTTTCCTTAGAAATTTGGACCAAAAGGTACACATTATACACAGCAATATATATTCAGTGAAGCTTGCTTTGTCTAGGCTTCATTTTATGGTTGACCAAGGTATGTAGGTTTATAGAGTATTTCCAATGTTTTATTATCACTATTATGGCTAAGATATAAGAGTAAACAAAGAAGAAGGAATAAAAGTTTTTAAATATTTATAAATTAAAAGCATATCAGTGTATGCTTATTGAACCAAATAGGGAAAGTGCTAAGAAAATAAACTTAGTTATAATCCATATGATTACACTTTTGAGATCGTGATTATGTATAACATTGTACTATGCTCTCTTCACTTACAGCATAGAACATTTTCTTGTGGCAAGGAAAGAATATTTATTTGAAATGAATTAAAAGGGTCAAGTAAAACTGCTCCTCATTAGTGTGACACTGTGAGGTGTTGTGTTTTTTGTCCATTAGCAATGTTCTTACCATATCTTGAATATTTCGGTGCAAAAAATAGCTCTTCACATAACATGAAGGATTGTGATGCTGTCTGTTGCCTGATTAGCCCCCCTTTTCCACTTTATCCTTAATCTCTAGTGTCTGTAACTTCTCTTGTCTACCTAGGAATTTTACTTGCAAGATGCTGAGTTCTTGTATTGTCTCATCTTATGCTAAAGGTTGTGGGAAAGAGTTTGAGCATCGTCAAGGAAGGGAAAGATGTTTATGGTGGAGCATGGGGGGCTCCTCGATAGAAGTTATTTTTTTATTATTTTTGACAGTTACACAAACAATTGAGTTTTATCTGTTCATTTGGTTGTTGGACATTTATACTCTTCTTAAAAAATAGAATGCTACCATAGGAATTTTGTGTAAAATTTGGGATCTAATTCTATATTTTTATTTTTAGGAAGGATCGAGATCGTGACCGGGATCGTGAAGATCGGTCTAAAGATCGAGACCGAGAACGTGATAGAGGAGATAGAGAGCGGGAAAGGGAAAAAGAAAAGGAGAAGGAATTGCGAGCTTCTACTAATGCTATGCTTATCAGTGCTGGATTACCACCTTTAAAAGCTTCCCATTCAGCTCACTCAACCCATTCGGCACATTCAACACATTCTGCTCATTCAGCACACACAGGGCACACAGGGCACACGTCCCTTCCACAGTGCATTAATCCATTTACCAACTTACCCCATACTCCTCGATACTATGATATTCTGAAGAAACGGCTTCAGCTCCCTGTTTGGGAATATAAGGATAGATTTACAGATATTCTGGTTAGACATCAATCCTTCGTACTGGTTGGTGAGACTGGGTCTGGTAAAACAACACAGGTGAGTTACTGTGTATCATGGTACATATTTTATTAATATATACTGTTGCTTGTTTGATGCTGCTTGTTGTTCCCATTGTCTGTCTCATAGAACATTTTGAAGAACAGTTGCTTTCATGTTTAGCAATTTCTAGTGACTTTCAGAGTGGAAATCCAATAGGAAGTCCCCGTCTTCCCTCAGTTTGTGGATGAAAATAGCAGTATCATTTTTTTCCAATTGTGTTACCTTAGATATTGCAAAGTGATGCTTTCCTACCCATTTTGCTCTGGGACAGTACAGATGAGGGACCCACAAAATTTGTTTTCCAGTGCTTGGGTGGAGAAATCTGAACGATTGGGTTGTTTTGTTTTTGTTGTTTGCTTTTTATTATAACTCTTTGAAGCATTTGAATATTATGTATTTTTTTAAAAAATGATGTGTTGGAAAGCATACAGTCTGTACCCATGACTTTCATTCATCTAGTCATCCCCCCCACCCCACTGTGGAACTGAACACTGTCACTGATGTCTCAGTAATATATCTAGGATATTTTTCAAGCATGGATGGGTTGTTACTTAACGTTTATAGGCTATAACGTTTATAGCTGGTCCCTAATGGTTGTTTTGTATGGGCAAGTATGTCAAAGGTGGGAATTGCTGGGTCTGAAGATAAGTTGTAATTATGGTATATACAGCTAAATAGCCCTCCTTGGGGAGTGTATCAGTTTACCCTTCCATGAGCATGTATGAGAGCACATGTAGGAAACTCTTAGAATATACCACTGAACTTGAATTTTATAAATCTGACAGGTGAAATATGATATTTTGATGTGCTTTTTAATTTGCATTTTCTTGCTATGAGCAACAGATTAACCATCTTTTCATACTCTTGAGTCTGAATCATTGCTTAGAATTTTTTTTGGTTGTAATAGTAGCAGTCTCTAGCCATTGTAGGAAATTCAGTACAGTTTTGAAATGAACTTAAAAATGAGCTGTCTTAGTGTGCAGAGATGATTGTTAATACACTATGCTGCTTACTGGCCTATATATTTATGAATGTATGGTACATGTTTATAATTGAGCGTACTGCATATACAGTTTATCTTTTTTGTAAATTACGTGTGCTGCAGATCATTTTTGAGTATTTTATGGAAACATTTTGAAGGCTGCTATAGCAACCAAAATAGTCTTATTAAAGACCAAGGCTTAGTATAATTTTTCTTTTTTAATGAGAGAAAACTTAGTGTTGATATTAGGAAATGAAATTGTTAAAGAAGTTTTAGAAAGTACCATGAAAGGCTGTACTTATCGCTATCATAGTATTTTTAATAGTTATTTGAAATGTTTTACCAATTTGCATAGTATAAGTAGCAGCCGTTTAATTGGCACTTGGGTAAAGACCAGCACTATGTATGTTACATGTATTGTTTCATTTAAGTTATTCTACAGCCCTGCAGGGAAGGTTTTCACTCACATTTTACAGATCAGCTGAATGAGGCTTATATTTATGAGAGCAGGGTGGCCATAGTTATAGGTTTAAGTGGGCTCAACATGTAAAACTTCGCCCCTTTATCTTATAGCTAAAATTATGTTTGTTTCATAATGCTATTCTGTGCTCTGGTATGGTCAGCCTCATCTCAGATGAGTTTATAAACAGTGTAGAAAAAGGTCAAGTCAAATCGAAACAAACAATTTGTGATTATTTGGATTTGGGAAGGTTACTTAGATATTTAGAATTGTAGGGCATTTGGCAGGGGATGGGGGTGGTGTCAAAGGGAAACCAGTTTTAAAAGTTAACTTTATCCAAAGGCTTTTGGCACAGTTATTAAACTTTAAATGTAGTCAGCCATTTTTTTTTTTGTTATTTCTTTGTATTTATGAGAAAATGAAGTTCTTCTAAAGTAATGACTAACTTTTGACAGACCTCAGTAAAGGCATTTCATATTGCTGTTTAATATTTACATACCACATAAACACATAAGAAACTGAAGCTAGTTCAGCCAAAAGGAAAGCATTTTATGCCTTGGGTAGAGTGTAGAGGGTGTATGTAGGGGAAGATGGGGCAGGTGACACTGGAACCGTACATTGGGTGCCAGTAAATCTTGCTATAGGTTGGGAAGCCATCAGATTTTTTAAGTTGGAGGGGAGTGGCAAAGGATGTTTACGAAAATAATGTCTTATCTAGTGAGCATTTTGATGACAGACAATTTAAGAGGTCATAATAAAAGTTTGGACTGTTTGAAGGGCAATAGGAATGGAAAATACAGGCTCGATTGGAGTCAGGATGTTAACTGTTCCACAGTAGGGCAGATGGAAGGAATTATAAGTATTTGGAGGCAGGTGAGAAATGGTTTTGCTTTTGACCATGTTGAATTTGAAATACTAATAAAATAGTCATTATTTGGGTGGAAATGACAATTTAGGTTGGGGATGAGAGCAGGAGTTAGAAGTGACATTGGTAGTATTAGAAATTATGAGAAAACTTAAGACCACTCAGGGTAATGTATAAAACAAGAACAGAGAGCTAAGGATCAGTTTTTTAAAAGATGGCTTCAAGTGGAGGAAGGTAAGAAGCTAAATAGTTTTAGAAGAACTGATTCTTGGCTTAAACAAGTGAGTAGATGTATTTTAGGACCTGCTTCCCTTCCTATTGCTGTTTTCCTTTGAAATGTGGATAGATGAATTAACTGAGTGGTTGTCCAGATCTTGCCTGGGAATTTTTAAAATTAAATCTCCGAAACCTTTTTAAAAGGTCCTAAACTTGTTTTTGTATACTTTAAACAAAACAAATATACTACCAGTACGTTGAATTATAGAAGCAGGTAGGAGAATCCATATTAGAGATCTGTAAAAATGTAAGGCAGTATACTTATCTAAATTGGTTTGATTTTTGAGATAGTCTTACTCTTTGCCTGAGCTAGAGTACAGTGTTGTCGTCATAGTTCACTGCAACCTCAAAGACCTGAACTCAAGCAATCCTCCTACCTCAGTCTCCCAAGCAGCGTAGACTACAGGGGCACACTGTTGCAGCTAATAATGTTTGTGTTTTTGTAGAGACTGTTTTTGCTCAGACTGGTCTCAAACTCCTTGACTAAAGCAGTCCTCCTATTTTGGCCTCCCAAAGTGCTAGGATGAGCTACCACTCTTGGCCTAAGTTTTTTTGGTTTGAAAAATACAGTTATGTTGGGGGAGTTGAGTCCTTTCTCTTCTCCACTGCAAGACCATGTTGTGGTCATCTCCATTTTAGAAAAATGTAGTTACTTTTCATAGGAAGTATTATTTGTGTTAACATAGATTGGATTTTTATTGTTAGGAATTAGTATAGTTTAGCAGTTTTTCAATTTTAATTTCCTAACACAATAGATCCCTTAGATTTGGCATCCTTGTTATTTTGAATGTAAGGAGGTCCTGAGATCAGAAGTTTCAGAATTGCTAAATTAACCATGATATTTTGTTTTTGAAGTGAGAATAAGCTATCCTTTTCACTGCAGTGAATTCAAAAATCTGTGAACATTCTTGCCATGAGAGTTCTCAATTAATATTAAATATCATTTTTTTTCTTTTTTTTGCTGGTGAATGTTTCTTAATTTTATTTTGATAGGTCTTTTGTGGTACGTTTCGCTTTGGTAATAGGGTTCCTGAAATAAGGTATCTATTTACCTACTTACATATCTGTCTCTACATATATAAAACCTTCATAAAACCACTTAAACATGATTCTATGGGTTTATGCAACTAGACGCTGCTATTTTTATTTAAAACCTGTTAAAGCAGTGGCTCTCAACCTTCCTAATGCCGCTTCCCTTTAATACAGTTCCTCTGGGTCGTGACCCACAGGTTGAGAACCACTGCTTTAAAGATAACTTTTTTTTGTTTGTTTGTTTGAGACAGAGCCTCAGGCTGTCGCCCTGGGTAGAGTGCTATGGCATCACAGCTCACAGCAACCTCCAACTCCTGGGCTCAAGAGAGTCTTCTGTCTTCGCCTCCCAAGTAGCTGGGACTACAGGCGCCCATCACAACGCCTGGCTATTTTCTGGTTGCAGCTGTTATTGTTGTTTGGCAGGCCCGGGCTGGATTCGAACCCGCCAGCTCGGGTGTATGTGGCTGGTGCCTTAGCCGCTTGAGCCACAGGCACTGAGCCTAAAGATACATATTCTTAGAGAAGCAGTATAATCATCCTCCCTTCAGAGTTGTTTCTTATTTGTGTGAGCAACCTGACTAAAATGTAATACAGTAGTGCAACAACCAATATTCTTGATATCAAGTATCACTGTACCAAAAAACTCCACGTTTCCGTGGTGTTAGAGTCTGAGTCTTTTGGAAGCTTTGATGGAGACTAGTCATCTCCTAGCAGTGGATTTCTGTTTTATGTGGTAAGCACTTAACATTTTCCCCATGGTTCTTTTCTATTTAAGTGACTAGGGAGTAAGCAGAGGATCTATGAACTTCTGTTGATGATGAAACAGGAGGAAGGAAGGCAACCAACTTGTGCCTAGAAATTCTCCCGTCTACCTCCATGCCCTTCTTATTTGGGAAAGTGTTCCTGCTCTGGGTCCTGTTGATTTTTGAGACTGGAAAGTCCTAAAATTGACTTTTAAGATGGTACCTAAGGTGTTGCCACTGTGCAGACTTTTCTGAAGGAAGAGTTAGTGCTAGGAAATAGTTACTGGTGACTTGTAAACCAAATTTCAAATGGAATTAAAAATATAGCTTTAGGTACAGTGGCTCACGCCTGTAATCCCAGCAGTCTGGGAGGCTGGATGGATCACTGGCGATCAGGAACTCAAGGCCAGCCTGAGCAGAGTGACACCCCATCTCTAAAAATAGCTAGGTGTTGTCATGGTTCCAGCTACTCAAGAGGCTGAGTCAAGAGAATGGCTTGAGCCCAGGAGTTTGAGGTTGCTGTGAGCTGTGATGCTATGGCACTCTACAGAGGGCAATAAAGTGAGACTGTCTCCAGAAGAAAAAAAAAAAGTACAGCTTTACAGCTACAAGGAGGGATGATTCCTACTTTTACCTGCATTTTGTAACTTGAATTGCATAGGAATTTAAAAGTTATACTTTCTTGGAATATTTTTGGAAGCTAACATTGCTGTCATACTTGTTAAGTAGAATTTGTTGTAAGTTGGATTTTTTTTCATTGTACAGAGAAGTATCTATTGAAGTGATAGTTCACAGCAAAGCCATATTGGACCTACCCCATTCTGGAATGTAATTGTGTCATATCAGTATTATACATGACCCTTCCTTGGCTTAAAAGAGCTTTGTGTTATAAATTTGAGTTATAAATAATTCTCTTAGTCATATGCCTAATTGAATTTTGTTTTTAATTATTGGAATGAGATAAAGTGCTTTATGTTAAATGTACTTGATGTTCAGACAGAGCAGAATTAATTTAAATGTGAAATTATTTGATAGATCCCACAGTGGTGTGTGGAGTATATGCGATCATTACCAGGACCCAAAAGAGGAGTTGCCTGTACCCAACCCAGGAGAGTGGCTGCAATGAGTGTGGCTCAGAGAGTTGCTGACGAAATGGATGTGATGTTGGGCCAGGAAGTTGGTTACTCCATTCGATTTGAGGACTGCAGTAGTGCAAAAACCATCCTTAAGTAAGTATTACATCTTTAAAAATGAATGCTTTTCTTCCTCTGCTTGTAGTTTTATGCCACTAGATAGGGAACTTTGCTAGTGCATGACCAGAGCCATCCAAATTTAGAATAGAATTGTCTAAAGTAGACCTTCTTAGACTTGCTAGATGACTTTTTAATATAAATTTTTTTCGACAGTGAGATAACATAGCTATTCACTAAAAATGAAGTTCAGAGTTCAAATTTTAGCTAATTGGTTTGTGTACTAGGTGAAACGTTACTAATAACTCTAAAATGTGTCTTTAGTACATGCGCTTTGATATATTATTTAAATACGATGGAAAAGTAAAGTGATATATCTTAGTAAAAGCTGCTTTTAAAAGAATGGTGTGTAGGATGGAATATGATTTGGGGGAGAGGGGACTTCTGATGTTAATTATACAGCTATTACCGTGCATATGTTAATAAGCTAAAAGTGGGAATTTTTTGTTCTGTAATATACTCTTGGAGCCTTCTAAAGGTCCTTGTCCCTCTTTACAGTTGTGGTCCACATGAATACCATATTGAACTTTTTTCAAATGTTTTAACTTTTCTAATTTTTTAATCCTTATCTTACACTTTCAGTCTGTATAAGTAGCAATATTTGCTGCCTAATGGGCATTCTTTTGAAAATCTTACTTTCCTCTTGTTGCTTCTGCTTATCTGTGTTTATGTGACGAGTTGGGGCAGTGGTACGTGTCTGTATTGCCAACTGCTTAGAAGGCTGAGGTGAGAGGATTGTCAGGCCGTGAGTTTGCGGCTTCGGTGTGTTGTTTGTGCCTATGAATAGCCACTGCATTGTAGCCTGCACAACACAGTGAGACTGTTTCTTTAAAGAATAAAATGATTTCTTTGTCACAATGCACTCTTTTCCTAGAGGGTGTTTTTAAAGACATTTGGGACAGAATGTTACATGGTCAGTGATGGGAGTCTTTGATGGCATATAAATACAGTGTTAATGAAACAAGAGTCTTAAAATAATTTTTGTGTGTGTGTGTATGGCTGGCGCTGGGTTTGAACCCACCACCTCCGGCATATGGGGCCAGCACCCTACCCCTTTGAGCCACACACACCATCCTTAAATAATGTTTTTTTAAAATTACATATTTTGTAGGAATTTTTAAGTATGTGCAGAGGTTGAATAGTCTTATAAACTCCACATGTATTTATCACCCACCTTCAACCATGTCCGTCTTGTTTCATCCATATCCCAACCCTTTCCCTGTCTCAACTTATTTTGAAGCAAATTATAGATATAATTTTTTATATAAATGTTTTGGTGTGTATCAGATAAAGTTTCCTAAAATGTAACTGTACTACAACTGTAAGAAAAATTCTTTAATCAAAATAACTACTGACTACTGGTTCTATGTCAGTTTCTTACATTAGTTCTTTGATTTTTATGTCATTTTATTAGAACTTAATAATTTAGTATCAGTTAAAGTACTTAAATCAACTTGTCTTTAAGACTGCATGCGGTGTGTTTTTGGCTTAACCCAAATTTTCATTGTTTGTTAAGTGATTTCACATTGATCATTTGTAATTACAGAATAATTACATCAACAAAAATTATAGCTTATTATTTTATACTACTTTAAAATGCACATAATGTCAAGGACTTGAGCATAATAAAGGGCAGATTTTATTTATCTTTACTAGGAATATCATTCTAATATTTGATAACTTTTCCATTGAAATTTCTTGGGTAAACAACCCTAGGGTGGCTTAGTTGAATAGAGAGAACAGAATTAGGAAATTGAGATGACAGTTACACATAAGTGTTGGGGCTGTGTATGAGTATAGTAGGAAGTAGAGAGAGGATAGGCTTTCAAAAGATGTATGCTTGTGAAAGATTATGGTTCAGTTGATAGGGAATTGGGAGTAAGACATAAATGGATTTGATAGCTCAACAGTGAGTATTTTTGATACTGTTATGTTTTCTTTTGTAGCAATTCCCAGAGATAGTAATGAAACTTTCATTTAAAATTATAAAGCCTTTGATATTCCTTCTAGCATCTACTGGAGAGCTAAGAGATGATCTGGTGTTGTCTTTATGTAATGTTAGTAAAAGAGTGTATTACTCCCATAAGTTACTCCAAAAGGAAATAAAATTTTCAAATGTAACTGTCTCCTATTTGATAGGGAGAAGGCTGCTGGTAGTTTTAACTAATAGGAATACTTTGTTAAATGCTGAAACCCTAGATATATTTTGAATAGTATCTTGTCAACTCATGGAGAATCCATATATTAAAAACAGCAAAAGCCTTAACTTACTGAAGATCAGTTACTTAGTTTATTGGGTAAGAAGAGTGACTATCAGTACTCTCCGGTAGCTATTTTCATACATTAGCCGCCTAATAATTAAGTACCTTCTATGTGTCAGGCAGTGAATCTGGTCTCAGTCTCTATAAACCAAATAAAAATACAGATGAAAAATTTCAAATTGTGATTAAGCTTCTGAAACAGAATGTTGGGGTTTATATGAAAGAGAGAATTTAAGTTAGATTAGTAAAGAGGCTTGAAATAAAAGTAATGGTTAGTCAGAGCAGAGGTTGGAGTGTATAGGGTGAGAGCTTTCCAGGCAAATGGAACAGCAATTTTTAAAACTTTTTCTGAAAGGAAAACTCATACTTGAATACTTGAGAAAGCGGTTATCTGTATATTCTTTAAGTAGCCTACTGATTTCTGCAAGTCAGCATTTCCATGCCAGATCTGTTTTAAGATATTAAAGGACGTTTTAATCTCAAAAAGACAATATAGATAAGATGAAAGAGAATCCCAAAGTATTTCAAAATATAGCAGCCTAATTACATACACTGCTACGCTAAGGAGCTGGATAGTACTGAACCTCTAAGGTTCAGCTAGGGGATTATTGGACAGGTTCTTGGGGTCTCTGGTAATGAGAATAAAGCACTACTTGTGTTAGGGACTATTTAGAGATTTCAGAGTGGGTTTTCAACAGGACAGTCTCAAAAATAAATGATTTGAGAAGAGAACCAAGAGAAAATAAGAGTCTAGTGCACAGCCTCTAGGGTCACAGTGCTTGAGTTGTGTCCTAGCTCTGCTACTTAGTAACTATGACCTTTGGCTGCCTATTAATTAGACTTCCTGTGCTTAGTGATTTTTCAGAAGGTAGAGCTGGTACTTCATAAGGTTTGGAGATTAAATATGGTAGTCTGTGTACAACCTTAGAGTACTCCTGGCACTCAGATTATTTTCCATTGCTGACTTCACATACATACATAGCTCAATTGTTTGCTTTAACAAAGCTATGTGTTTTGGCATCTGGTCTTCAGCATTTCAGATTTCTAAGAACAGATTACAAATGGGTATTAATACTTTATTTTTGTTTTCTTTTTGCCACATTTGTTATATTAGAACATTAAAATATTGTAGATTGCAAGTTATTCAAAATATGTTGCCTTTCCTTGTAAATGATGACTGGCCACTAGTTAAGATTAGTATTTATCTTTTTTTTTTTTTTTATTTTTTTTGAGACGGAGTCTTGATCTGTTGCCCTAGGCAAGAGTGCCGTGGGTCATAGTTTACAGCAACCTCAAACTCCTGGGCTCAAGTAGTCCTCTATCCTCAGCCTCCTGAGTAGCTGGGACTACAAGTACTTGCCACAACACCCAGCTAGATAAGATTAGTGTTCATCATACTGTGTAATATTGTTGCTAAGAGTATGTCAAATTGAACTTGAGCCTGTGTGAGTCATTGTTGGCTCCTTTACCAACGAAAAGAACATTAAATATGTAGGGACCCTCTACTGGTTATCAGTGGTTTTTTACTGACTTGGTTAAGGAGGTAAGCTATGAGACAATTAGGAAGGTAATTTGAATGAATAGATGATTTCCCAGAGGAGGGTGTATTTCATCTGAGTTGAGAAGGATGGGGAGAGACTTAGGCAGTTAGACAAGCAGCAGCAAATAGTGTAAATCATTTTCCAGTACTCTAGGTAGATGAACTAGGTTATTACGTTTCAGTAATATCCCTATGGCACCCTAGGGATTCTAATTACTAAATACTTAATAATTCTGTTTATTAAATAGTTGGGACCTAACAACTTAAGTATTTTAAGTTTCTTTTAAAAATATATGTACATTGAAAAAAATACCCTTTTTTTTCATTCTTAAATAAGCACTATTTACCAGTGTGTCTGCACCATTTGAGTACTGCAGGTTTCTCAAATGTTGAAATCAGATTAGACACTGCCACCCTTATTTTCTACTCTGCACTTTTGCATGCTACTCACTTTTTATAACAGTGACTTTCAGAAATCTAGCTTCACAATGATTACATCATTGAAAGGAATGTATAATAAAGTGTTAGAACTTTGAACTACCTGAAATTCATAGTACTGCAGTGTACTACATGGTAATATAGATAACAGTAAAAATTTTATGTGTTCAATCATTAAGATAACATATTCTAGATTATTTAGCATTTAACAGATTGAATTGACAATTTGTACCATATTGAGTGACTTGTCTGTACCCAAAAATATGGTTTAAACTTTGTGTTGGCTGTGGAAATGAGCATAGACGTTAAGGTTATAGAAGTATTCCAAACTTGAATTGTGAAAGCCTATAGCACGGGTAGCAGATGAGACATAGCCTAATCTTGAGGAGATCGTAATAGTGAACAAAAAAAAAAGTTGTTTTTTTTTTTTTTTTTTTTTAAACTGCTGTGTTTACATGCGTCAAGTTTCCTTGAAGTTTTCTTTACATAACTTCATAAACTGAGAAACTTAGTGCTAGCCATTTTTATTACACACACAGAAGGCACCCTTAAAAGTTAGTGCTGAATCTGAGTGATGATTGCAAAAGTAGCCCGGTTATCTGAAACTGGGTTACATATAAATGAATAGATGTCCGTACTGTTTTTGTTTTCTGTGGCATGCAAAAGTAATTGATAATGGAATAAATTATTTTGATGTAGGAAAGTAATTTGTGATGACTTTATTATAGCTATTGATTTACTATGATAGCATTTACTGTGAGCATGTTTAAAAATTCTTAGCTTTACTTTGTAATTATCATTTTGTAGTGCTAGCATCATGAGGGATGGTGTCTTAGTCTTTTTTGGCTCCTGTAACAAAATACTGTAGATTGAGCTTATAAAACCCCAAATTTATTTCTTATAGCATTGGAAGCTGGACAGTCCCAGATCAGGGTGCTGGCAGATTTGGTATTAGGTGAGGATTGGTTTCCTGGTTTATAGAAGGCTCAGCTTTGTCTTTAAATGGTGGATAGGAATAGTGAATAGTTACAAGGCTAAACCATCATGAGCTAATTACCTCCCAGAGGCTCCACCTCTTAAAATTGTCACTTTTCAGGGTTAGGATTTCAGCATGAATTTTGGGGGAAAGACCGTTGAGACTATAGCAGGTAGGTAGGATGTTCTGTCTCACCAACTATACTGAATAGTGAAGAGAGCTATAGTGAATGAAATCACTACACTACTGTCATCTGATATAGTTCCTAGGGAATGAAAGCTATTTTAGCTTTTTGTCATTCTTTTTTTTTTTTTTTTTTTTTTAATTAAGTCTTTTCACATAGGTCATAAATACATTTATGCCAATTTCAGTGTGTTGATTATTTGTATAAATTGGAGTGTTTACATCATACTAATCAATATAGCTTTCACCTCACTTACCCAATTAGGACATTTGTGCTCTACACATGATAGATCCAGCTTGTACTTAGGCTAAAATTGTGTTTCCCTTTTTCATATGTAAGTGTGAGTTACTATAAATTGGTTTCATAGTACTGAGTACATTGGATATTTTTTTTTTCCATTCCTGAGATAACTTCACTAAGAAGAATATTAGCCAGTTCCATCCAGTAAACTTTTTTTTTTTACTGCTGCATAGTATTCCATGGTATACATATACCACAATTTATTAATCCATTCATGGGTTGATGGGCAAGCTTTTTGTCATTCTTCTGTGTCACCTTGTTGACATTCTAAAAGTATTCTACAGATAAAGGCTTCCAGGGGCCCATATAGATTATTCGAGGCCTGTTTTACTTCTATAATGTTAATTATAACATTAAAGAAATTACTAATCTGTTTGGGTATATTGATGTAGGTAAGCTTTTCTTTAAATTAGGGGCATTTTCAGGTTGTATTCAAGTTGACTAGTCAATTTAAAATTTGGTGCAAGTAGTGAAGGTTGTATACCTTAGCATTTTAACATAAAAGCTATAGATTCATTTATCAATTTGTTAAAGTTAGACCAACACTACTTTGTTGCATGTGGGCCTTTTGTTTGGAGTTTCACTTAATTTTTAAGATGGAATTGAAACTTCAAAAACTTGTAAAATAAGCAGGTATAGTTATTCTGGGCTCTAAGAGACTTAAGTGTTTTAGAATTCTAGGATTCCAGGTCCCTTTTAGTCTCTTAAAATAGCTGTCTATCACATTTAATAGTTTTCTGTGTGTGACTTGTTCCAAAATTTTCTGAAGCTTGCAACTTAGGGTTCATACATATATATATACCGTATATACTCGAGCGTATACAGTAAACGCACATGCGTACGCACAGGGTGGCCATAAAGTTGATGTACAATTTAAATAGTTACAACTTTTTTCCCCCAAAAAACATAGTTTTGCTTTGTCACCTGGGTTAGAGTGCCAATGGCCTCAGCCTAGCTCACAGCAGCCTCAAACTCTTGGGCTCAAGCAGTCCTCTCTCAGCCTCCTGAGCAGCTGGGACTATAGGTGCTCGCCACCATGCCCATCTGATTTTTCTATTTTTAGTAGAGGTGGGGTTTCACTCTTTCTCAAGCTGGTCTCAAACCACTGATCTAAAGTGATGCTCTGGCCTTGGCCTCCCAGTGTGCTAGGATTACAGATGTGAGCCACTGTGCCTAGCCAAAGGTTCATATTTTCAATTCCTTTTTCTGGGTTTAGAATTTTAATCATTTCATGTCAAAAGTTATTGCCTTGACACAACTGGTAAGAACAGAAATGCATTACATTTTGTTGGGTGAAAGGTTATCTCAAGGTTTTATTAAGTTACTCTGGAGTTAGTTAAGAGTGTGGTGTGTAGGGTTTTATTTATTGCATACTTAACTAGGTGGCAGGCAGTTAGTATACTGAGTGCTTTATATATGTACATTGCTGTTTATTTTAAATGCTTTTTATCCTAATCACATTTTACAAATGGAGCATTACAAAAGTTGAAGAAATTGTCCAAGATTAGAAAACAATTGGAAACCAGCTTTGTCTTTGCAATAAGTATGTGTTTTTAACCATTGTGTTTTTGTTCTTTTCTTTCATCCTCATTTCTTGTTGTTCCATGTAATTCTCTGTGTAAGTATTTATAAAGTTTTCCTAGGTAATATGGAAAGCAGTAAGTAAATCTGATTACTCAGACTACTCAGACTAAAACATGTCAGTCGTTTATAATGGGTGCCTTTTGAAGCACATAGAAAGAATTTCTTTGGATCATGATGAGTCAGCTTTTAGATTTTTTAGAAACAGTTTTGATTTAACTACATATTTAGTTATTCCAGGATAAAGCATATACTTTGAAAGGCAACCAAACTAATAAAAGTGAAATAACACAGCACGTAGTATTTTCATGACAGATAAACCTCTCCAGCATTTATACCAGGGCTTTCATGTGCATAATAGTGTGGGGATTGTTCTAGAACAGTTAATATCAAATTGATTCATTCTTTTTAATGCATTTATGATTGTACCCTAGTTTGACTAATCCTATGGATACTCAAATTTGCAGTGTTGCTATTAGAACATCACCGTCCTCTTAGAATCTTGTACACTTTTTAAAACATGCACATCTGTGAAATGAAGTTAAGTCCATACAAGTGAAATTGGTTGGTTCATAGGGTATGTTTGAGTTTCATCAGCTTTTGCCAGATTATGCTCCATAGAGATGTTATCTACTCTCATTAGAGCAGATGAGCATCCCTTTCCCTTGCCAATGTGGCATTATAGAACTTTTTTTTTATCTTTGTCTGTCTTTTATTTGAAAAATAGAATCTCCCTATGGTTTTAATTTAAGTTTATTTCATATGAAATTAAGCAGCTCTTTGTGTGTGTGTGTGTGTGTGTATGTGTGTGTGTGTGTGTGTGTCTACCTACATAGCCATTTGTATTTCTTTCTGGAGTCTGAGACTGGTGCTTCTCTCATTTTTCCACAGTTGCTACCTAGTTGACAGCCTTTGTCAGGTGCTATTTTAAGATGCATCTCAATTTTAGAAAAGTTCATTTGACAAATATATTTTATATAGAATTGATGAAATTCGATATTTGTTCTTTCCCCATTTTTAACATTTCTGCTGGAAAAGGAATGATTGGTCAGCTCTGCTCCATATTGTTGTGGGCGTTCAAAACTTGAGTGTGAGAAAGAAAAAGACTAAAATAAAAGTGGGTGTCTTTATGAATGAGTTTTAAGAAGTTTTGAAGTCTCATACGTTATCAGTAATGTGACTTTTTCCTCACATATATGATGCCTGAAGTTGGACTGTATCTTCTGTCTCTGGAGGTCTTGTAATTTGTGGCACTTCAATGGTGGCCATTGTATCTGAGTGCTTGGACTTTATCCAGCTGTGCTTGGCATTACTTCAGCTAAGTAATGTGAATTGTTGGGACTATAAATATGGAGTTTCTTTGCTAATTAAAATGCCTTCAAAAATATTGGAGTAGATTCCATGTTGAAATGAATAGTTATTGAGTATCCAGAAAGGCTGGGAAATGGACAGGCTAGGGGAAACTTGATAGTATTTGAGGGGATCTTGGAAGGGAAACCAATTGATATTTTTATCCTGCAAAGCAGCAAAGGAGCCCTATTGAAGCTAAGGAAGTTAGCACAAATGAGTATTTCTAAAGGCAAGAGAAAATGCCCAGGAGGGTCCTTAGATAAATGAAAGAGAATTCTAAGTAGCTAGAGGCTATAGTGTCACTGCTTGATACATGGTGCTAGACTATAGGGTTGGGTCATAGTTTAATTGGGCAGTGTTTGTCCTTTTGTGTTCTTACACAAAGTTACCTTGCAGCTAATGTTGTTGATTCCAGAAATGTGATAGTTTAATTTTTAAAATGTGACTAAGGAAGAAGAAAAGTATATAAATGAATAAAGATGGGTTTATTAAATTAAGAATTAAGTTTAAGTGAAATAGAAGGATTTGCTTCTTTCTATTGGATACTATCAGTTTGTTGAACTTAATGCTCTAACAGATGGCATTGACTAAAAATAACAAGTTGGTCCATGAAAGATTAGCCTAGACTCATCATGAAAAGAGCCAAAATAGTGAAGATATAAATGATCACTTCAGATTTTTATACCACTTTAAATCTGTAAATAAAATCATGTTTTTTTTTTAAATTTATTTGAATGAGCTGTGACTTCAGCATGTAAGGGCATATTTTCCAGGTGCCAAACTGAGGTTAGTTGTTTTGTAATGGTAACAGCGGCAATCTAAGTGGAATGGACAGGAGACAGCTGACCTACTCAGTGCTCTGCAGACCGCCCTTACTCTGTGATTGCCTCCCTTCTTATCCAGGTCTCCATGGTGCCTCTCCTGTGATGGCTAGATTTCATATTAGTTGCCCTTTTTTGAACCATCCCTAAGGCTGGTTTCCCTCTCGTTTTGGTTCATTGATGAATCTGGTATCTTTTTGCTTTTTATCTTTCATTTATGTATCAGCACTTCTATAGTGTTGATGCTCCCCTCAGTCCCAGTGCCTTAATGAATGAATTTCTGTTGTGCTTCTGTAGGGTCATTCATCGTGAGGGGGTGGGTTGGGGTGGGGGGCAGGGAAGACTCACATTCTGTCAGCTGTTTTGAACCTGGAGTTCGTTAATTTAAGCAAGGACTTTTTAAAAATGTACATCTGCCCAGGTAACATTTTAGTGATGTGATACCATGAGGCAACATAAAGTAGTTTATTGGTTTCAATTTCAGGTTGAATATAGGGTTGTAACTATTTAAATTGCACACAAACTTCATGGCCACCCTTTATTTTTATGTTAAAAATTCTTTTTTTAAGAAATTCATTTATTCTGGTTCAGCGCTCATAGCTCAGTGAGTAGGGTGCTGGCCACATACACTGACGCTGGAGGGTTCGAGTCTGGCTCGGGCCTGCTAAACAACAATGAGGATTGCAACCCAAAAAGTCCCAGCTACTCGGGAGGCTGAGGCAGGTTGCTTAAGCCCAAGAGTTTGAGGTTGCTGTGAGCTGTGATGTCATGGTACTCACAGAGTGAGACTCTGTCTGAGGGAAGAAAAAAAATTTTTTTTTTCATTTATTTTAATGATTTTTGGTTTAGCATTTGTATGAAACCATGTGATTATTATATTCTATAATCAGGGATCTCTGGTTTCCTCAGTACATTTGGGTGTTATACTTGGCATTTGACAAGATTTGATGATGTATATTTTGTTTGATGATACACTCTTGGAAAATTTCCTTGAAGTTTAATTTTGCAATTAATCATGAAATGGTAGCACTGTTGTCTTTGGCAGAAGTTTATTTTTTATTTACCTATATAATGTCTTTGCATTTCATTTTTATGGTATGAAGTTTAGTTTCAAAATGACCCAAATGAGCTTTGACCAACATGTTCTTTGTAAATGTAGGTACATGACCGATGGCATGTTACTTCGTGAAGCTATGAATGACCCCCTCCTGGAGCGTTACGGTGTAATAATTCTTGATGAAGCTCATGAAAGGACACTGGCTACAGATATTCTTATGGGTGTTCTGAAGGAAGTTGTAAGACAGAGATCAGATTTAAAGGTGAAGTAATGTCTAATCTACTTTGTTATGTCTTCATTTTAGATTTTAAGTATATTTTCCCCACTTTTTAATAATGTATTTTTAAGTCAGATCTCAGTTTTTAACTTACCCAATTATTTTATAATCTCTTCATAATAAAATACTTTGGTAATCATGCCACTCACCTTACCCTTCATTAAACCAGAGGCTTCCTTTTATTATCAGATTCATGGCCTTGTTCCAACACTAACGCTGTACCCATTATATCTTGTAATGGGGAATGGGAATAACTATACCCAGGATGAGCAGCTCCTTAGAAGAGCAATTGCTTACACTACTGTCTTGTTTCTTAAGGGTAAAACTATTGTGATATTTTTGACCCCCAAAGTTTACGAAGTTCTTTTTGCTTTGGTATATGTGTACACCATTCACTGGAATGTAGACTCATTCATTGGTATGGGTGGTACAGAAGGATTCTGCACTGGGAAGAAAGGTTCTGGGTCTCTTTTATAAGGTCTGAGCATGTTTTTGCTTATAAAAATTAAATTTGTGCTTTAAAAATATATTTAATGAATTAATGTGTGCTATCATTGCTTACTAAACTTCATGAGCTACTGAGGTTTTAGGGAGAAACTCAATTTAAAGTAGAAATTAAGGCTCAGTGCCCGTAGTATGGTGGTTACGGGCGCCAGCCACATACACTGAGCCTGGTGGGTTTGAACCTGGCCAATGCCACCTAAACAATGATGACAACTGCAATAAAAAGTAGCCGGGCATTGTGGTGGGTGCCTATAGTCCCAGATATTTGGGAGGCTGAGGCAAGAGAATTGCTTAAGCACAGGAGTTTGAGGTTGCTGTGAGCTGTGACTCCAGGGCACTCTACCAAGGGCTACATAGTAAGACTCTGTCTCAAAAAAAAAAAATAATAATAAAATAAAGTAGAAATTAAACTCCAGAAAACGTAAAATGTTTATGGAGGAGTTATCTTTTACCAATCATTTCACATATATAATTTTATAAACTTTGGTTTTTTAAGTTATTTGATGAAGAAAGATTATAGTTTAGGGTGGCACCTGTGGCTCAAGGAGTAGGGCACTGGCGCCATATACTGGAGTTAGTGGGTTCAAACCTGGCCCTGGCCAAAAATCCCCCCCCCCAAAAAAAAAAAAAAAAAAAGATTATAGTTTATTCAGTCATTGGGTATTAGGTTTATTTCTAAATTTTTTAATGTAAATAACTTTGTATAGTTGAGTCATTCTGTATTTTTTTTTTTAATTTCATTGGCTTTTTAATATCTGATACAGATGTAACAGTTAACTATTACTATACTTTAAGAACCTGGGAAGACAAAACAGCTTCAAGTAATTTATTGTTTTCTTACAGGTTATAGTTATGAGTGCCACTCTAGATGCAGGGAAATTCCAGATTTACTTTGATAACTGTCCTCTCTTAACTATTCCTGGGCGTACACATCCTGTTGAGATCTTTTACACTCCAGAACCAGAGAGAGATTATCTTGAAGCAGCAATTCGAACAGTGATCCAGATTCATATGTGTGAAGAGGAAGAGGGAGATCTTCTACTTTTCTTAACTGGTCAAGAGGTATTGTCATTATTGGCTTCGTTATTTGGCTTTTGACAAATTATTTCTATTCACAAACTTGAAACTTAAAAATTTGGCAAATATTACTTCTTTTATTTATTTAGTCTAGGAATATCTTGTTATAACACCAGTGTTTGTACTTTAGATAATTATCCTGAGAGTGCAGAATGCTTTTAGAATTTCAAAATTTGGCAATTGTAATCTCAACCGTGGAGGGATCTGTTCCATAGGAGTATTTTAGCCAATATGATGCCTCTGATACATTGATGACACCCTAAATGGTTTTGTGGGAAATTGCCGTAGTCTCTTTCAGATATGAAAGGTCTGCTGTGTGATTGCCTCCCCACACTGTAATGTGAACTCTTTCTGTTAGTTTCTACCAGGGTGCTTTGTATGTAATATTTGAGCAAATGTTTGGTTTAAAAGCTGTGTCAATCTTTTTTTTTTCCTTGGATTTCTTCAGAGTTGTCTTTGATTTACGCCCCATTGGCCATGGTTTTTTCCCTGCAGAGCATTTTCTCAATCTCAGCACTATTTACCCTGTGAACTGGTTAATTCTTTTTTGTGACACGCACTGTGCATTGAAGGGCGTGGATCATCCACCCTAAATTCTAACCCATTAGATGCATTAATACTTCTGGTTGCCAACCAAAAATGATAGCAGACATTGCCAGATAGTTCCCTTTGGAGGTGGGTGCAAAGTTATTCTTAGTAGAGTATTATACATGTTCTTTAGGGAAATGAGATATGTTGCAAGTTTATTATTTTCAGATAAATGAAGTTACCCTCTTTTGGTACTCGTACTAGTCTCCTCTTTTATTCATTTTGAGTGAAAGAATTTTCACATATTAATATTTTATAAGCAAGAGAACCTTATTTGATGGCACATACACAGCATTTATACTGTGATACGGTATTGAAGTTGTTGAGATCTTGTGTCATGTCTCATTGCTTCCAAAGTATATACTACATTTTCTTTTTTTTTTTTTAAGGACTGTTTTAAATTATCATACTAAGATAATCCACACATATGGGGATTCTGTTGGAAATACCAGATGGCCTGTCTCAGGGTGAGGACCTGAAAAGTTTTCCTCTGAGACAACTTCATGCTGTTCATATTGGGGAAACTAAAGGACAACTTCGGATTTTATGTCACTCATGAAATAAAGTGCTACTGTAGATATGAACTATAATAATAGTGCTTCTGTAGTCATTAGAATTAATTTGAGAGAGAAAGACCAGTTTAAAATGGTGAAAGATTGAGAAAGATTTGAATTCTAGAATGTTTGAACTTTACATATTTCAATGCATAAAAGCTAGACCTAATATTTAAAATTAAGTGTTGTCTAATAGTAAGTCCTTAGGGAAGCTATGCTATTGAATAAGGTAAGAGTGATTGTTTATTGAAGTATCAGTTTTAAGAGTATAGATAATTCTGAAACTCTTCATTTCTTAGGCAGTAAATTATTTTATCTTTAATTTGGTTAGTAAAATATTTTTTTTCAACATACGTTCAGTTCTCAGGTAAAGTCCAAATTAATATACTGACATCTTTCTTCAAATCAGAAATCCCTAAACTTCTGTCTCCCAGGGCATTGCTGATGACTAAGCAGATGGCTGCTGCTTGGGAGTGAAACTTCATTTCTTTCTCTACCTGTTTGTTTTATATTCTGATGAATGTAGATGAGTTTTATAGCATTTTGAACTTTTACTGTTGACTCTGGGAGTTTGGTAAACTTAAAGGGGAAATTTTTGTTGCAGGGTTTTAAAACTGTTTAGAACCTTGTTTATATAAAGACTTTAGTGGCAGGGGATTTTTTCCTTGGTGCTTTACAGATATCTTTGTATCTCATGCAATTTATTTAGCTCCATGCATGCTTAGCCAATTGGGTAGTCTAGCCCCTTCATTATAGTTGGCATAGTCATCTTAAAATACTGAAATAATAAAGCATACTTATGATTTGGACACTTAATTTTTTAGTATGTGAAATCTGGGTACTTGGTGTCTTTTGGCCATTTTCCAGTCATAGATATTGTAAAATTAACAAAGTTACAGATAGTCTTAGTGTTTGAAGTTTAACTTTACATGTTTTAATATGTTGAAATCTTTTTTTTTTTTTTTTTAATTTGGAGAGCACTTAATTTTGTATTGAAATACCAGCAGGGGGCATTCTAATCTAGATACAGCAGTTGAAAGTTAATTTTTTTCTAAAAATGTATCCTTTATTACATTATTTCTTTTGATGAATAGCATTCTACTTTATTCATTTATTTTCAGAAACTTGATCTTAGGAGGGAAACTATTAACATCAGACCTTTGTTAGCAATTTTTTGTGTCAATTTCTGGGGCAGAGATAACCTTATGTTATTTAAGAAAGCATGTTTAAAATAGGTGGAAATAAATTTTTATTTACTTGGTTAACAAAGAAAATAGAGTTGTAATTGATTTCAAATCATCTAAATGAAAATTAGTTTATATAGTAAAGGCACACAATAAATTCACGTAAAATTCCCTGTTAGAATAAATTTGTAACAATCTGACTTTTGAGTAAAAAAAGTAATTTGATAATGAGGATAGCTTCTGATTGGGTTATTCATTGGATAGATTGCCTAATATGTAACAAGCTGTTTGACAGAACATGTTTACCCAACACATTTTTAAATCTTTCCCAGAATGTCCCCCCCCCCCCCCCCCGGATTTTGTGTTCTGCCGTTAAGTGATTTGTTGTGTGACCAATCAGTCG